>LPNX011147928.1:82758-99214 GCA_001517045.1 Pseudotsuga menziesii
CTTGAGGTATTGAGTGAAAAACTCAGAAATTATCAGTCGTTTATTCAACAACCAATAATAACCAAGGGAAAAAACACCCTGGGCTAATCAGATTGACAAATAAAGTCTAAGAGACCGAGTCTTTTACAGACACTATCATGCTAGAACATTTATTACAATTTCCACATGGGGTATGAACATGTGATATAGTACAACAAGCACTTCCGAAGGTCTTCTGAAGTCCGAACAAAAAATCTTTGTCCGGTTCACCAGGCTCACTTGATAAAAAACCACTAAGTACAACTTAGGTGGTAACATTCTGGCTCCAACTGCGGGACGTGTGCTTAATTTGGTCATAGGGTAAGGAGAGGATACGAGAACACCAGAATCTCTGGTTTAGACACCCTGTAAAAACATCTCAACTTGACAAGAAAACCTTAGTAGCACAAGCTTTACATAAAAACCAAATGAACGATTAAGCTGATTTATTTAAACAAAATAAATGTAACTAACTAATGAAAAAAAAATGTTTTATTATCGCTAAGTACAAAACAAAAAATGTGGAAACTAAATGCTCTTTTTCAAGGAGCTTATTTTCCTACTCTAAGCATGATATAAAAAGGATTAAGTGTAATCAGAAATCCAATATAACCACCTAAGCATTTTATTAACATAAAAAAAAATTTCCTTGTCTTTGGTTACCAACCAAAGTAAGGATACTTTATTCAGAAACTGCAAACCTGCGTGATGATCCAGAAGGGGCGGGATGGATGGGAAATCATAGGCATGAATAATGTTGTCAAACTTCCTCCCAAATTGGTAAGTGCTTGCGCAGGCTACTTCTATCCATGACTGGATAGGGTTGATGTACAAATCAGAATGATGAGGCAGATTGACTACACCATCATATTCATCATCAAGGCTTACCGGATGATAATTCACTGTATAAGCCCCAAGCGGCTCCAAATCATGAGGAAACTCTATATGTGAAGATGATAGTTGAGACTGATATTCTACTAACTGCATCACATCTGTCTTTTCACAACACTGCTTCTCCATGTCTTCATTATTGATACCTTTGTGCGGCTCTGCATGACATGACTCTGAATGATCATATAAGAGTTTTGAATGCTGCTTTTCCATACTAGGATTTTCCCAGGTCTCAAAATCCATGCTTCCCTCTATGGAAGTATAGTAGATTGGACTTCCAAAAATTTCTAAATAGACACTCCCCTTGCTGGATATAGCATAGATAGGATTCTTAATAATACATCCACAAAAATCCCAATAGTCATCACCATTATCTATGTTAGATGTGATGGATTCCCCATTGCTGATATCAAGTTCTCTTTGTCTTCATTATTGATACTGATATATGGCTCAGACTGATCATATGGATGAACTGCATGCTCTTTTTTTATATCAAAGTTTCCCAAGGCCACATGGTCCATGCTCTCTCCTTTAGATATGCCATAGATAGAAAAATCATCAAAACCATCAAAAGTTTCTAGTTCATTATTTTCCTCTTTATTCATGTCATAGACTGGATTTTCCGTGAATGTCCAGCACTCCTCATCAACATCTTTGTTGGAGATAAGGGAGTCTTCATCACTTGTATCATGCTCCAAGTTATACTTGTCCTCATTTTCATACTCATCTTCTTCAGAGAAAAGGTCACAAGGCAGTAAACCCTCCAGACTGTCATCATTATATGCAGAACACGTAGGAGTCCCATCATGTACATTAAAGTTTTCATCATAAGTTTCACTATAAGATTATGCAATGGTTTCATCCTTAGGCTTGTACTGTTTAGCTGGTGACAAAGGGTAGGCCTAGCCTACCATGTATACTAGGGATGATTTTAAGGAACCATACTTATTTAAAAGTGTATAAATGTTGGCGAACATTACCAATTCTAAAAATGCCAACTATAAAATGATTAGCGATATTTTTCAAAAAATATTTTAATTTCCAAGGATTTTATATCGTTTATATAATAATTTGGCAATTTTTAGGGTGAAAAAAATTTACCCCATCAAAATTGGGCGAAATAGGGCTTCAAAAAATGCAAAATGGTGAATCTTTTTTGGGAGAAAAACATGGAAAAATAGACCACTGGGCTAAAATTCGCCCCTAAAATTATCCCTGAATTGTATACATGATCAGGCTCACTTGAAGTTGTTTCCTAACTACTGAACTCAGAAAGTCCATGTTCCATGACTTGATTCGCAACATAACAAGTGCTTTCTTGGTGGAATTGTTCACAGGGTCTACACCATGGAATTACTTCTTCTACCAAGTTAGCTGAGTCTAACTGGTTTGAAATCCTAGGCTCTTGCTGAGGAAATTTCTTTTGATACATATGATTCTGCTTAGGCTGAAAGTTCCTAGGTCCATTATTTATTTCCATTGTGATTATTCTATTGTGCGTATGATTCACCTGTGCGGACTGATTTGACATAATTTGGTTTTGACTAGTAACCAAGTCTTTTATCATGTCTGTTACCTTTTCCATGGGATCTTTAGAGTCTACATTTTCTTTTGATTCAAAGGATTTACCCTTCTCCTTGGTGTATGAAGTGTTTCCCCTAGTGTAACCTGGAATGTTGGACTTGCCTGAAGACTGCATATTCTTTTCTATTTTCTCGACCAATTCCTGGGCAGTTTTTAGGTCGGTCGGCTCTTTGTCTCTTAATTGGTACCTCAAATAACCAGTGAAAGATTCAATGTAAGATATGAGGATGGACACATCCTTTGGCTTGATGTCTTTAGGGAGTTCCGCAACCACACGCTTGAACTTAGTGTTAAATTCATCCATGGTTTCATTCTCTATCTTCTTTATGTTATGAAGGGTAGCAAGCAGATGTCTTGGTTCTTTCTTTTCTCCCCACTTCTTCCTAAAACCATCTTGGAATTCGCTAAGAGTTTTATATGAATCATCATCTAGGTCGAGGTACCACTCTTCAGCATCATCTTCTAACAATAAAGAAGAGAGCTCCATTTTGACATCATCATGGTCATGGGCAGCATCATTTCAATAACTGACCAGGTGCTTTTCAAACTTTCGAAGGTGAGACTTGGCAGTGATGGCATTATTGGCATGAAATATGGGAAGCTTCTTGATAGCATCTTTTGGAATGGCATGGGGAGCACCTGTTATCTGAGAAAAGTCAAGGGGTTTGAATAATTCCGTCATTTCTTGAGATTGGTGAACATGACTCTCACAAATATGTGATGGATATCTGAGAGGGATTGGTCTCCTAAATCTTCAAGGTTTCTACGAGAAGTCTGCCTATTCAATCTTTCCCTAATAAACCTTTCGGGATCAGGGAGAGGATTGAATAATTGTCGGCGGTTTCTTCGGGTAGAAACTCTGGAAGGGATGTTAGACAGTGGACTCGCCAGATGGATCGAGTTTTAATTTTTATGTTTTTTAAAAACAAGATCAATCAAATTTTTTTTATCTTTTTAGTTGTTTAGAAAAAAGTTAAGTTAAGTCGTACCCAAGAATAAAAATATTTATCCCCGGCAACGGCGCCAAAAACTGTTGCCGCCTTTCACACACCTGGGTTACGTGGCAGAAATCTTCAAGCCACTCGGTGTGTCCTTGGGGGAAAGTCTCGAGTCAAGGTTGTCACCTTGATCTTGACTCCTCCGTTTAGGCTCAACTCCTAACAAAGCCAAGGGGGGTAGACCCTATTAAGTTACTAACGCAAAATTATTTAGTATGATGATGGTATTAAAGAGTAAGCTTTTTAGGAGTTTCGATTTAACAATTGTAAACAACAAATAACATGATGAGATAATCACAAGTAAGCACGAAAATGACACCCAATCACATATAGATTGAAAGAAATAAACAGTTGACCAGTACCTTGAAAATGGAGTCGAAAAACAATTATGAGTGCTTGCAAGTGCTGGAATGAATGTTGTGCAATTGTATCTTGGTTAATTTTAAAGTAATGTAAGAAGATGAGTAATTTAACTTAGGCGAGGGGACTCTAGATATACCCAGATGTTACTTGAAGTATGTCCAAAACTAAATTGTCATGGCTACCCAAAAGGAATATGTGGGCTGAATGGAGTCTCTGAGACTGTTGTTCATAATACACCCAAAGGTGCAACAAAGATCAACGCCCCGAGGTCACTTTTCAGGAGTTCTCGCTTCCTTTGGGTATTTTGCCACTGTAATGGTTTGATCGAGGAGTTGGATTTTCTCCTGATGGTTTGTTAATTTGGGGAGAGTGAATCCTAATTATTCTAGTCACTCGAGTGCTTTTGATGCAGCTTGACTGATCAGACGAACCATGGCCAAGTACAGAGCATACACACTGGAGTCTTTGTTATTTTTAGTAAATTTTAAAAAATGTGTTCTTGTTAAAAAGAAAACCCTCTAGGAACCTCTTTCGGTCCAAGTGGACCTCAATCGGGGAATCAAGGAGGGGTTGATTTTATTATGACTAACAAAACAATTAATGAAAATGGAATCAAAGATACACAACATCGGTTTTCTAATTAGTTCTACCACGCATCTCTTTCCCCTTACGGGTCAATCGAGAAGTCATGGGGTAAGTGGTATGATTACTTTTGAAATTAAAATATGGAGTAATGAAAAATTATATCAAAGTATACAATCCTGCATGTCAGTACTAACCTAGAGCACAAAAAAAGGGGAAAATGCAAAAAGTGAAACGGATGCGGATCCCCCCTAGGGGGGTGGGGAGCGGGCTCGAAAGAGCCTACTAAAAAAAATATTTCCTTTTATTATTATTGGTTACAATATCAGAAACCTCTTGGTCCTTATACGAGATGAAACCAAGATCTGACAACTTTCCAAATTTTTTAAATTTCAGTCAAAGGGGAGACCCCTAGGGGGATTTGAACGCTCCCAAGGCCACTTTCAAACAACATCTTCTCTTCTTTTATGTTACACATCCTGAAAAAAAGAAAGCATGTTAGAATAAAATATGCCCAAAATAAATTTAAGCGTACCTTTGGGTCAGCCTGCCTTAACTAAAAAAAGACTAAGTTAAAACTAGCTAAACATGTGAAAAAGTAACCAAGGAAAGCAAGCTTTCCTTGGGATCTTGGCTTGTTGTTTTTGCAGCCAATGAAAAATGCACTGATTGCTGGATTTAATATTTTTGAAACAGAAAAGGAAATCTAGAGCATGAAACCTACGGATTTTCTTTAACTTGCCATGCAAAACGGACGATTTCTTTATGCTAGATCTAGAATGCTTAATGATACTTTTCAGAAATGAGATCTAGACTATGAGCTTTGAAATAGTATATCTATGTAATTTTTACTTTAAAATGGCAGATCTAAATTATAACAAAGCTTTCGAACATAGTAACCAGGTGAGAAAATTGATTTTTTGAAGGAGAAAGAGAGAGAAAGAGTGTTGGAAGCCTGGGAATGTTGGGCTTTGGAGTCTGCTTTGGTGGAACACCGAGGGACTATGTCATTTAGAAGATCTTGAAGATGAGGAAGATGCAAACCAGCTCAACCTATTCTACAAGCAAGATCACCTGCAACTTAGAAATCCTTACACAAACAGATGGTTAAAACATAGGTGTTGTTGGAAAAGATAATTGGAAATCATACAATTAAACTTAAAATACATGCAACTCCAATAGATCTGAAACAAGCAAATAGTAAGAGCATAAATCAATCTAGAATAAACTCTTACCCTAACAAGAGGGAGTTCTCTCCTTCAAGGCCAACAATTAACCAGCAAAAGCAATGATAAATAACACAGATTATACCTCATAAGTATTTGACAATCACCATCCACACATGAAGAGCATTACACCATAGATCTTGCCTCCAAAGCTTCTTTATTCCAGAATAATAAACAATAACACAATACAAGAGCAACAACACCTCAATCCCAGTTCTAACTAACTTGGAAAGGAGGCAGCTATGCTTTATTTATACACAAAATTGAAACCCCATCCCAAAAAGGGCGCAAATCCCAAGGAGATAGACCACTACAGCTGAAGGAGAGTCCATCAATGCCTAATATGAAGCTGAACTGAGCTTCTACTGAGTCTGAATGTCAATCGGAGAGCTGATCTGACTGACAACTCAACCTATTGACTGAATCATCCACCAAAACTCATCCAGATGAGCCCACACGTGTGAAGGAGAGAGGGAGGGCAAAATTCCCCATAAAGGAAGCTGAAGTTCAACTTTGGATCCACCCAGATCACCTACTTCAGTCAAGAATTTGTGAGATCTAGTCAATCTGGTGCAGATCTGAATAATTTCAATCAAATCGGCTGAGAATCTACTGATCTAGGATTTTGGATTTGCTCCATCATTCATCAATTTATTAATTAAAATAATCAATAATTGATTTTTTGGGGATTTCTAATGTGAGTGATGGAAAATCACTCAAAACTAGGAAATAGTGGGTCTATAGGTTTACTGGGTGCTCTTAGCTTGAAAATGAGCACCTACATGACTGAATCTGACTTCCGAGCCCACTTTTATTACAAAACCAATTTTTCCAATTAAACTATTAAAAAATAGCCTAAGTTTTGGAAAAATTAAATTTTAATAAAAAACACTGAAAAAATTAAAAAATTAAAAAAAATTAAAAAACATAGGGGGACCAAGCCGACCACCACAACTTTGGAGGTATTGAGTGAAAAACTCAGAAATTATCAGTCGTTTATTCAACAACCAATAATAACCAAGGGAAAAAACACCATGGGCTGGTCGGATTGACAAATAAAGTCTAAGAGACCGAGTCTTTTACAGACACTATCATGCTAGGACATTTATTACAATTCCCCCATGGGGTATGAACATGTGATATAGTACAACAAGCACTTCCAAGAAGCACTTCCGAAGGTCTTCTGATGTCCGAACAAAAAATATTTGTTTGATTCACCAGGCTCACTTGATAAAAAACCACTAAGTACAACTTAGGTGGTAACACATCCGAAGTGGCTTTCCAAGTTTCGGTCACTATTCAGAATTTGGTTATTCATCGATGCATCATTGATGAGGGGGCATCCACTTGTGTTAGGTTAACCTTTGTTTGGCAGAAACTTGGATCCCCAACCCGTCAACCTTCTTCCACCACTCATTGTGCCTATGATGTTCATGTTGCTCAACCCCAAGGCGTCCTCATGAATGTCCATGTTGAATTAGTCAGAAAAAAAAAATGTTGATAGACATTGAGGTTGTCAACGCCCAACTCAATTACAACCTTCTCCTAGGATGTAGTTATATGTATGCAATTTGAGTCGTTGCCTCTATCATGTTTTGACTCTTGATGTTCCCTAATGATGGGAAGATCGTGACCATCGACTAGCCAATGTACTATGATACAAAGGGTCTAGCCACACCAGGACACATCCTTCCTACTATCGACACTACCATCGATATCATGTCCACACCTTCCCTTTTTGTCACTGGCCCAGGATTATTTTCTAATGCTCCTATGACAGACACCTTTCTGTCCTTTCCACCTCCTCCTTTGTGGAGTGATATATCAGACTTGTGCACTATCACATCTAGTAGCATTCTGACCTCCTCGCAACCTCAACCGTAGACCTCGGGGAATTGTTGGGGTCCATTCTCTATCCACATGATTTCGTTCCTCTTTCCACATTCGAACACTGTGATTAATCCCATCATGGCTATTCTCAACCTGCCTAGTTTCACTTTTGGTATTCCTGTGTGGTACATCGATCCACCTAGTCGTACCTTGACTCCCCAAATTGTGCTGACTCCCATTTAACCTATTGATACGATGTCACACCCACCTCCTGGTACAAAAATGACTTTGTCTGTCTCTACTATTGCTCCCCCTCCTTCCACGAAGACTGGAGGAAAGATTCCCAAAGTGATGGAAAAACCACATCCTCCTCCTACATGTTCTTTATGCGATGTCCAAGGCCATGCGACACAACATTGTCTCGATTTTCCTATCCTTCACACCCACATGTGCACTGTAGCCTAGACCGATGATGCTCCAGTTGTCAACATACCAACCATACATGCGATTAAGAACAAATCACTTCGAACCAACCACCCATGTGTATTTTTTGGCCTATATGGTCATTTTTCACACCATTTCCCAAACTTTCCCTAGTACCAGTCACTCCTTAGTGACCTTCAGAAGCACTCTAATGATTCCCACATCACTGTCCTTGAGGAGATCCACCCCCTGACATCTTCCTCGGACACCAATAACACCATTTATGTGATCTCTACTTCTAGTAGTCCTTTCCCGTCCTCAACCGTGGAAGATACACCTAATCTATCCCTAACACCACTTTCGTGATGACAGAGATATCTATAAAACTGCCACCGATTGTATCCCATTTCACTTAATCCATGGCTTGGAATAGGTTCTTCCCATTGAATGCCAGATTTCGTCACTCCGCCTTGTCGTCGAACTTCTACCTGATACTTCACCGTTAGAAAAACGCCTATTTATGCTTGAACAGACCAATGAGGACCGTCGTGCTTCTCTCCAAATGATCGAAGCGGCTAATACTTGGTCTAAATCCCACTATGACTCCCATGTCCATCCACGCACCTTTAGTGAGGGGGACCTAGTCCTCATCTACGACCAGGACAATGATAAGATTGGAAAAGGGAAGTTTGACTCCATGTGGTATGGTTGTTATGTCATCCATCGATGTCTCGGCAAGGGGCATATATCCTTGCTCACTCTGACAGCCATCTCTTGAAGAATCCCCACAATAGGATCTACCTAAAGAGGTTATATGCCTGAAGTCATGCACCATGAGTACCCTTGTATCTTAGTTTTTCTTTCTATTTTTACATTGTTTTTACCATGAGTCGGTGACCCCCTTGAAGTGAATAATTATTCACTTACACAAATAATATTACCAAAAGACTTGGAATATTAAATAAGCCATAATAATATATAAATTGATGATAGAATAGATATGATACATTTACAATGGTCGGACTTATATACATCCATTCGTGACTTTCCAACCTATAGTCATGACTCTTTGATAATTATTAATTATTAATTAATAATCATCTATTAATATTATTTTTAATATTTATATATTTTATGTTCGTTACATTGCCTTCCCCTTAAGGGAATCTTTGTCCTCAAAGATGTATTTGACATTAATGTCTAATTTATTTTAATCTATCATCTCATAATTCTTTCCATTTTGTATTTGTGACATTTGAGGAGATGAGCCGATACGAATTACGGATTCCCCAGGAGAATTGCTGCATCGTATCTGCTGTGGTCCATCCTAGATCTATTTTTCTCGGAGCTCTGAGATATTTTTGTGGGACAATTCGTCTCAATTGTTGCTTGGTATGTAGATATTTTCGCATGTCCACATAAGTCTTCTGTGAATATTCATTTTGACCTTGTCGTTGATCAAATTAACGATTATAATTAGGATGTCTATAAGGTGTAGGTGTTGTTTGTTCTTCTTTCTTTTGGATTGCGACGAAGACTTTCTTCACTTCCTTGATTTGTGCTTCTTGGTTATCTAGTAGATTGTTACGATTCTGGATCTTTTCGATTCCTTCCTTTTGCAACTTTTTTTCAATTTCTAGCTCCTTGATTTGGTTATCTAGTTCCCGATTTCTATTATTTAAACACTGGTTTTCTTCTTGATTTTCTAGTAATTTTCCTTCGAGGTCTTCACCGGATTGTTCCCTCTTGCTGTTGTTTTTCAATTTTTTGATTTTTGTAATCAGGGTTTTGTTGTGATTTCTTAATCTAAAAATTTCTTCAGAATTGTTGGATATTATTTTATTACTCTTTGTGATCTCTAGCTTGTGTTCTTTTTTAGAGTCGCTATTTTGTTGTTGAACTTTTATCTGTTGTCGATACTGGTCGACCACTGATTCTTGATCTGTTAATTTCTGTCGTATGTGCTTCAGTTCTTCATCCTTGTTGTTAACGATTTTGTTCAAGCGTATTATTTCTACTTCGTAATCACTTATTTCTTTCTTTATATCTTGATTTGTTAGTCTCTGATTGAAATCGCTTTCGTCTTTTAATTTCTTAATTTGGGCCGACAATTTTTCTATATGATTGTTCTGGTCGGAAATTATTTGTTCCTTGTGCTCTTTTTGTATCTTATGTAATTTAATCAACATTTTCGATTTCGTATTTATGTCCCGTAATTCTTCATTGTCTCTTCGATAGCACTTTAATTTGGCTTCTAATTTCTCTATTTGTGCTTGCAGAACCAATTCCATGGTCTCTGGCTTCTTTAATGATAGATGGCTATCGATTTCTTGACGAGTCTTCCTTTGACGTTTTGACTCTTTGTCGATTGCTGATCTTCCTTGATTTTGGCTTTGTCTTTGATGATAGACGGTCTTGTTGACTTGAATTCTTTCACCTTTTTTTTTTTGACAATAAGTCTTGCTTGATAAATGTAATAATTCCCAATACGAAGTTTTCCCTTTATTTTATTTTTTTTAAAGGTCAATTAACCCTTTTGTTTTTCAAAAATATTTATTATATTTTTTTCCCAAAAAATAATTATTATTATAATTTTCTTTTTATAATAATAATTATTAATTTATTAACAATAATAATATTATTATTTTATAAACTATATAAATTGTTTTAATATAAAGTTTTCTTTTATTAAAATATTATAATTATAATTATAATATTATAATTTAAATTATAAAACAATTATCAATATAATAATGATATATTATTATATAATTTTTGTTTTTATAACAGTAGGGTTTACGGGGAATGGAGGGCCACGGGACTAGAGTGGAAGGCGAAATGTGAAGGAGAGGAAGGCGAGGTGGAGTGGGGCGGCTGAGTTGAAGAGTGGACCAGCGATGGGAGCGTGGAGCGTAAGGATGGAAGGTGATGGCGTGGAAATTGGTGGAGGTTGGAGGGGAAGGCCGGAGGGGAGAGCAGAGGTGTATGTGGAGAGATAGGGAATGGAAATAGAGCATGGGGTGAGGGATGAGCGCAGCAACAGGGAGGCACCAGCGAATGATGCATCAGCAGCGAAAGGGTGGGAGAATGGTGGATTTTTTTATTTATATATAATTTTTTTTCCAGATGGCCAAGGGACTTTTGGTTTGGTCAAAGACCAGAAATGAGAGAAACTCTCAATATGATGGCTAATGGCCTAAAATCAGTGAGGTCGAGGAAAGGTCCGCTCTGATACCACTGAAGCGAAATAATTATTCGCTTACACAAATAATATTACCAAAAGACTTGGAATATTAAATAAGCCATAATAATAGATAAATTGATGATAGAATAGATATGATACATTTACAATGGTCGGACTTATATACATCCATTCGTGACTTTCCAACCTACAGTCATGACTCTTTATATATTTTTAATATTTATATATTTTATGTTCGTTACACCCCTCCAATAGTCGTTCCACTTCCAGCCGCAGTGAGTCCAATGTCACACTCTGACATCTCCTTTTCCCATGAGAGGGTGGCTCTAACCCTTCCACCCTGCCCCTACACCACCGGTACCCCACCGGAGGGTGCGGTCCCATGTATGCACATGCACACAATATGTCATCAATGTCTATCACACACATGATATAGATGCCACTATGCTAGTAAACTATATACGACTGAAACCACATAGAGTCATGTATACATACCGTCGGGTCCCCAGACCTATTCTAGAGGTGGAGGCATCTCCAGATCTCCTCGGTAGTTCATGTTGACATATGGATCATCCTCTATAAGGATAGAAACTTTTCGCCACTGTGCAAAAATCTCTCGGGTGAAGAAACGACCTACTAGACTGCCTCTCTCCCTACATTTTTCGGGCCATTTATTGGAGTTACCTCGATTTGTGTGCCACCACGTGAATCAAACCTTGGAGGTAATTGCATGTTCACGAGCCATTCGCTCCATCCATACTTCAAACTTGGCCTTATTTTACCGCCATCCACCAACCCACAAGGAGGCCCCATCAATCTTCCACGGTTATTCACATCATCCATGCTCCTAGCATCACCCCCTTTGGTACATCAAACACTTACTCCTTTCTTGACTGACCATTACATATTTTATGTTAAGCTCTTTTCTGAATCCTAAAAGAATGAAAAGATTTCTAAGAACACTTGCATCCTTTCATGCTCGTTAAAGTATTTGAAAGGGAGTCTATGTGGCCTTGTTTGCCTCCTTTTTCGGACTACGTATACTATTAAAAGAAAAGAAAACCCTAGGACCTTCTAGATAGGACTATTTCCCTCTGTATCCTTTTATGCTTTGTCAGACATTAGGACCGTAACTTACGAAAAAGGTCATTATGGGTTGTATTTAAGCTCTTTTCCAACCCTCTCATCAAGAAAATATTACCGAGGTTTCGTTCATGCTCGTAAAAGTATTTGAATGAATGTCCAGTCACTGTAGGTTTAACCTTTTACAACCCGGTTGGACTACCTGCGGTAAAAAAGTCTCTCTACCCCTTTCGGTTGGGAGAGCTCTCTTTTGTACACTTTTATCCTTTTTCTGGCTTAGGATACTATCATACGAAAAAGACACCACAATGGATTCTTCTTCCTATTTTTAGACTCTCTAAACAAGAAAACATCATCGAACATTTACCGTCTTAGACTCAATAAAAATCCACGAGATAGTATCATATCGACCATACTTCTATCCCTTCTATGTGCCCCTTAAGCTATGAAGAAGGCCCAAATGGTGTCTTTTGGAACCCCCACATATTACATATGATCTCACATTATGGTAACTTCCCCCCATTGGGTCACCTTTGTTCAGAGTACTCTACGATGAGTCTCCTTAGATCCCCTAGATATCACTATTCCAGTTACTTCCTCAAGTATTTCCCATTGAAGTTATCTCCCTGATTTCACAGCTATGATCCTTTTTCGATGAGTCAATTTCATTTCCTTCTAGGTCATCCCTGTCGTCATACTCTGAACAAAGGAAGTTTGAGTCCCCCATACTCCCATGCCATGTTCCCCATTCAGTGTCTCATTCCCTTAATTGTTCCACATCTCTGGTTATCCCCCTCGTGCATATATCAAGGAAACATCATTTCCTTGTTAGTTCTAGGTCTCCCTTTGTCAACGTGAACACATATATTCCATAGGATAGACCCAGAGGTCCATATATCCTAGTTTCATCCACCTCATCAATGAGTTCCTTGGACCACTTGAAAGGAGTCATTAGTTCCTTTCGGGTTGGTTGTGTCTCACGTTCTCGACTTCAACTATATCACTGCACCATTGAGATTCGTACAACATATTGGTTCCTTCATTATTTGGTCAAAGACCCCGGTTTTCATCTAACTCTAGCACATTGGTGAGTCTACTATGGGACCCATACAGTTTCATGTCCCTTGTTATTTTCAAGTTGCATTGGAAACAATGTTCGGAAGGCCCCCATTGTCATGCTTCTGTGTATCTCTAGTACTTGATGCCACTTATTGTACCACAACGATTCTGACTCTCAGTCATTAAGTCCATACAAATGTGTACACCTCCAGATCCAGCAGAGCATCAATTGTTATGATATTGCATTCTATGAGAATTCCATTGTTCCTATGTATCAGTTCTTCAGATCAACATTTGTATTCAACCTCCCATTGAGGCCACCATTATGTATCACTAGTTATATATGTATTGATCGGATCCCATTATTTGAGCCTTGATCCCCATTTTTTTATTTTTGAGACATTGTTACGAGCATGGGTATGCCTGCCTCGTCCATATACATGTATGAAATTATATGTACCTCATCCATTTTTTAGAAGAAATACAAACCAAAAGCCATTTCATCTTGAATGAGGAAACTCCACTCCTCCATAGTCCTCTCCATTCTATCCATTGTTGTAACCATTATGTGTGATCCTATGATGTCTATCGGCCATACGATGAGCTCCTTCATTCACACGTCAGAGGGCAATCTGTTATCACTAGAAAATTATTCACCTAGATCTCCATGGTCTAAACCATAGTCATACATCATATACCCACCATTATTTCCTCCATTTTGACCTTCACAACTAAATTTACACTAAATATGGTCCAAAACATTATTATTCCTTCCCCATAAATGAAGGGGAGTTGAGCATTTATTGGGATTTATCTGCACTCTCTCCGAAAAGGATGAAAAAACCCCAAAAATAATAATGGGTCAAAAAACCATAGATAAATACCATGGACAATAAAATACCATGGGTCAAAAAACCTTGGACCATCCTATAAATACATTGTGAAGGCCTCCCCCAAAACACTTTTTATCCATTTTCTCTTAGTCACACCATTCGCCTTTCTCCATTATCCCCGTATTTTTCCACACCATTTCCAACGGTGTATGTTGAGCTTGCTCCATACCCATTTGGATCCATTCCCCCTACCTGACAACCACTAGTGGAGTAGACTAGAGACCAAAACCGTGGAGCCGCAGGACCATTTCCTCGGATGGCTACGGTGGCCCAACTTCAAAAGAAATGCATGTTTATTGTTGTTTCTTGTTATTAGTTAGATATAAAATAAAAACCATAAAAAATCTTCTTGTTTATTTCCTGTTATTATTGTTGAACTCTACCCTATGATTTGTACGATCTAGGCTAGGTTCTTTTGCACGTAGTAGGGGAGAAATCCCCACTACAGTAATTAAAAAGGTTGTGCATCAGTATAAATATAGCTTAAAATTGGCGCATTTTACATCATCCATTCAAGAGATTAAGTCTAAAGTGTGTAAAACAGAAGAAGATGTGCTAGAAGAGGTTAAGGGGTACAAAACAAGTATATGAAATCTATAATTGAAGAAGAAGATGTGCTATATCTTGGAGAATCTATGTGATATAGGGTTTCTCATGATTTACTAGGGTTTACCTTATGATCTTGGCAAAGGCATGCACTAGTGTTTATCTTGTGATCTTGGAAAAGGCATGGACTAGGGTCTATGTTGTTATCTTCACAAAGGCATGGACTAGGGTTTGTCTTGTAATCTTGGCAAAGGCATGGACTACGGTTTATCTTGTGATCTTACTGCATGGACTAGGGTTCTTATGGCATGATATAGTGTTCCTCTCTTGGAATGACCTGGGATTTAAAGATGATAATGTTAAGGGAAAGAATGAGCAAAGAAAAAGTTGAAGTCTATGGATGACTGTTTCTAGGGTTTATTCAAGAAGGACTTGATGACAGAGACAATGACAGGATAGTGATAGTGGCATATTGATACTATTATTCATATCAAGGTGGTAGGGTGGTGCAAGGGAAGGGATTTGGTGTTGGAGAAACTGGGGTGTTGTAGTCTCCTTCAAGTTGGTGTTGTAGAAACCAAGGAGTTGGAGCTTGTTAGTTAGGGGGGTAGTGCTTCCTTCCTATTGGTGCTGGAGAATCTTGGAAGTTGATGCTTCCCATGAATGTAATCTGGTAATATTGTTATATTATAAGAAAAAATTATCTCTTTTGCATTGTGTATGATTTTATGTGTTGTTAATGGTTATTATTACATGATGTGCTTAAATCTTGAAAGGTAAAAAGTGCTCAATAATGATTCACCCCACCCTCTCACGATTGGTGATATTTCCAACATTTACCTCCAGAAATAGGTGTCATATGTATTGTTGTTGTTGGGAAAGTACGAGAATACATCATTGGAGTTCGAGAAAGGTAAGAGCCAAGGTCAAGCCTTATGAGATCTCAGATTTTCAATAAAGGTGATTATGGAAGAAGCATGTGTTTTTCATGAAGAAAAACTAGTCACCATTAGTTTTGATAACCAATAATTTCGTTTGCAACAAAATTGAGTGGAAGCCAAGTTGCACAATTTGTAGGGAAAATCCAAGATTGACTCATGTGAGAATCCACACCCAATAGGTAGTTGAGCATTCTAATTCAAGGGAATTACAACAAAGTTGTATGATTTATTACAATCTAAATTTTCATATGCATTTAAAAAAAGGAAACCCCAGGCACATTCCCTCATAGTTTTGAGGATGGTAACTAGGGTAAACTGTAGAAGCTTGAGGCTTTGTAAACATGTCCAATGAGAATAGTACCTAGATGGGAAGGATAACAATCATTCCTTCCAATCACCCAATCTAAACCCAATTGACAGATGGGAAGATTAATTGTCACGTCCCCATGCCTCCGACCGGCAAGGAGGACGCGACTACAAGCTTTAATCACAGTGGACTAAGTGCCCCATGAACATATGCATACAAAAAATTGCTGAAACAGAATGCTTAAACTTGTATATTGAACTAGAATATGCTCACATGAATATTTATCATGCATAGATGCAATCACCTATCAGACACAGCGGAAACATCATACATTCAAACAAGCATTCATGCAACATGTTCATCATATTATTAACAGAAATTAAGGTTGCAGAAGGAAAATAGGCAAGATCGCTTATCTTATGAAGAAGTCGATCCGCAACCAGCTACGTCGCTGCAACGTTCCACCCAACCATAGGCCAGCGTGCTCCTTAATCTCTCAGCAGCGCTGCC
>LPNX011147928.1:117372-156187 GCA_001517045.1 Pseudotsuga menziesii
AGGTTGAAACCGTGGTATATTAGGCCGAATACGATTCAGGACACTTGTTGTTGTCGATACCACGTTGAATTCCAGCTATACTACGACACATTTGTGGATTTTTGCAAAAAACATTGGGATGGTGAACCAGCTCCTCACACAATGCGGGATTTTATTTCTATGATACTATGCAATAGAGATCCTGAAAATGTGTTTTTCTTTAAAAGGTGTGTAGGTGGGAGAAGATGCCATGAATGTGGTGATTTGGTGTTGTTCCATAGGAAGTTTCCTATCGATCCAACACACCCTGGATTGTCAGATATCACAGTTAAGTGGAAGAGATATGAGTATGTCTCCATGAATCCATCTTCTTCTTCGCATGTTCCATCTAAGAGGATCGACTTGCTCAAGGATGAGATTCCTATTTCAGACTTCATGGACAAGTTTCAAAGTCATATTTACAAATACATCAAACACTCCCACAGGTCTAGGTGGCAAACCTTAGAATTTAAACATTCTCGTGAGGTTTTTTTAAATACCTCGACCGAGGTATTTATTAACCCTCGGTCGAGGTTTTAATAGCTCGACCGAGGGTTAGTAAATACCTCGGTCGAGGGCTTAAAAGAATCTCGGTCGAGGGCTTGATAAAATCTCGGTCGAGATATAAAAACCTCGGTCGAGGGCTTGTTAAACCCTCGACCGAGGTGCTTTTTTTCATTTTTGCCAAAACGCGCTTGCCAAAAAGTGTTACCCAGGTCCGCGAATTCACCCGCATGTTAATCGTCGTAACATCATCATTCAAAGCATAATATAAGCATGATAACATCATAATATCATAATTAGAGCATAATCCTGATAACATCATAACATCAGTAAATAATCACATATAACATGCCAAAATATAGTTTATGAAGTATAGTTGAGTCCACAGATAATAAGTAAATATAGTGAAATAAGTCTGAGTGATAAATAAGCCTGAGTCAAAATATGGGGCACTACATACCTGATCTTAAAATTGAAAGATTATTACCATCACTTATAGATACTTTATGTTGTATATGCTTTTGTGTCATAAATATTAAATAAAGAAGTTGTACCAGAGATATAATTAAATGCACCCAAATTCATTATCCATTCCACATTAGAAGACAACTTATTTTGTTGAACAAAATAGGCACATAGGGATGTTGATTGTTCTTCAAAAGTCTTCTTCTTTGCTTTCACAAGTTCAAGTCTCCATTTAAAGCAAATATTTTCAGGGTGGTTGGTTTTCCCACAATGTGTACAAAAATTATACATTTTCTTCTTATAAGACACCATATTAGAAGAATATTCATTAGAAGTAGATCCTTGCTTATGTGGTTTAAAATTTTTAAAATTTCGATAAGGATTATTTTTACTGTGTACCATTAGAACTTTATTATTAGCTAATTAACCACTATCCATTAATCCATCTTACTCATTTATCAAACCCTTACAAAAATCTTCAAAATTTGGTTTCATAATTTTTTTGAACATTTCAATACCTCTATTCCTAGTTTGGTGTAATGTCCCAATCCAAAAATTTCCAACAAAGGTAGAATTTTGGAAAATTTGTCTTGACTAGTTTTGGCTCTGGGGGATTCGAATGGCTCAAGAGGGTCTTGAATTTGGTAGGGACTAGTGTGGGGAGTCTTAGGACTATTCAATTGAATCTCTGATATTTTTATGACAGCTCATAGACATCTGCAACTCGATTTGGGAATAATGGAAAAAAGGGAAAACTTACTAGCAATTTATGATGCAATTTCCCCTAGGGTGTGGGCAGAAATGGCTCTCCAACTCCTATGCAACCCTCCCAAATTTCAGAACAGAGTATGAGGACATAATTATACTTAATTTAATACCATTTGTTGTGGTTAATATTTCTGCAACAAAGGATTAAAGCTTCATATTCGAATGCATAGTTTCAGTGATATTTGCTTAAGGGAAATGACACATAAAAGCTCAACTTCGACCCATAAATGGTACACATAATGGTTTATAACATATCAATATGAATATATACCATTGACATCATTTCAATATCTCACTAACATCATATAATATTGACCCAAGTCGTAATACACATAAGATATACAATCTCCATTGAAAGGGAAAATCATTACATGGAAACTAGTCACAATAAAGCTTGGAAATGTCGACATTTGCATATGTGTTTATTCTTATTTCAACTTAAAAAGAATATGAAAGACATATTAAAAATACATGAATCATTAACCAATGGTTGGGCATCAACTGAACTCAATGGGGCACAACCACCATTCACACAAGTGCGCCTTCATAGAAAAACATGGAAATATAGAAGTGGAAATTGAGAGAATGGGAGGAGAGATGGGTCGTGAACAATAGAAGCCTCCTATATGCAGAAAAACACTCCATGAATATCCCACTAAGGGGTATGAATTGCCTCTCCCATGTCCAACTTGGACTATAATCTCACTCTCTTGAAATTGTTTCACTAGCAGGGTAAGTGCGCAGTCACCGTGCAATGGACAAGCTAATGCTCTCCAAATGTCAAAGGAAAATTCACAAATGATCAAAAAGTCATTTCCATTCCTCGTGACATATTTTTATAAACCTACTAATGTCCTCCAAGGTTGAATTCATTCCCATATTCTTCCTCCACCTCATCCTTGATCTTTAGTAACCTCCATGTCACTTGACCTTCTCTTTAACCCTTCATCTTCCACCCAATTCGAATGGTTGCCACCTAGTACTAAGTGTTCCCTATTGGAGGATATTTTTATCCCTGACATGCCAGGTTTTCATAGGTCTGCAATCAGGTCTGACTTGTCATAGAATCTTCCATCATTTTCGTCATAAAGCGCAGGGAATCTAGCTCTACATGGCACCTAGTTTCTACCTAGACTCTTCCTCTTTTATGAGGAGTTACTCCTCCTAACCCATTCGAATCCTTGGGCTCATGATATTTCATTTGATGACTCTTGAGTCTTCACCTTCCAATAACATTCCATCTCTCATATTTTCGAATTTGGGGTTAAGTCATGACATGTGTAAGGAGGAATCTAGCCACCCAAGGCCCCCATGGACCTCCAAATGTCCTTATGAATCAATGCCACTTTATTTTCTCCATATTTATTATTTGTATGACCCAAATTAATGTGTAAATGATAAAATAAGGTTATATTGGGTTCCATATCTCCCTTATTGCAATATTTAATGCCTCCTTCCCAACCTAGGGAACTAGTAGGTAGGTGAAACATTGTCAACTTGTAGACCTATTGGAATGGGGACATGATAATCCTCCCCACCCAATATTTCTTATCCTCAAGCAATTCCAAGTTTGGATGCTGCAAAATTTTCTCATCTTCCCAAGTGTCCTCCTCACCAGGCAAATCCTTCCATTGTACCAAATATTCTAGTATTGTTCTGCTTCATAGCCTTCTCTCCCGTGTTCTCAAGATTTTGTTTGGAATGAGAAAATGTTGTTGTTCATAGTACAAAGGTGGTAAAGTATATGAAACTTAAATGTGTTTCTATATAACCTTATTTAGACAAGAAACATGAAATACATTATGAATGTTGCTTCCCATGGGAAGATCCAATTGATAGGCCACTTTTCCAACTTTTCGAATCACCTTGTAGGGACCATAAAATATTGGTTTGAGATTTTTTGAACCTTTACCTTTTATGGTGGTTTGTTTGAAGGGATGCAACCTCAAATACACCAATTCATTCACTTGGAATTGTCTCTCCATTCTATGTTGATCTACATATTACTTCTGGTGATTTTCAGCAACCTGCAAGTTATCTCTCAAAAGTTTCAAAATTTCTTGACTTTATTCAATCCAATCCTTAGCCTTTGGAGCTCTACTATCACCATAAATTTGGTCAATAAAAGTGGATGCATCATAACCATAAAGTTATTTAAAAGGAGACATGCCAATGGCCATATGAAAAGTAGTATTGTAACAAAACTCACCCAAATGCAACCATTTTATCCATGCTTTAGCCTTCCAACCATTGATTCACCTTCTCTGTTTGTCCATCAACTTGGGGATTATATCTTGTACTAGGTGTCAAATTTTCTCCCACCATTTTGAATAGTTCTTGCCAAAATGCACTCAAAAATATGCTATCTCTGTCACTGACAATGCTTTTAGGAAGCCCATGCAATCTGAAAACTTCTTT
Organism: Pseudotsuga menziesii; assembly: GCA_001517045.1. NCBI lineage: Eukaryota > Viridiplantae > Streptophyta > Pinopsida > Pinales > Pinaceae > Pseudotsuga > Pseudotsuga menziesii. Next base: position 121,546 of record LPNX011147928.1, read on the forward strand.
AAAAAATCATTCAGCCACTTGTGAAGCAGTGAAAGTGCTAGTAACAACAAAGAAATGAGCAAGTTTAGATAGTCTATCCACCACCACAAATATGCAATCCTTACCAAATGCTTTGGCAAAACCAGTGATGAAGTCCATGGAATTACTCTCCCATTTTTGTGTTGTAATAGGAAAGGGATGTAAGAGACCAGCTGGATGAGTGTGCTCCACTTTATATTGTTGACATGTGGGGAATTCATTAACATAATTCAAAACATCATCCTTCAACCCTTTTCATGAAAATCTTTCCCTCAACATTCGGTATGTTTTGAAGAAACTAGGATGACCTGCTAGAGGAGAATCGTGAGCTTTCTTTAAAATTTCCTCCTTCAAACTCAAATTAGGGACCCAATAGATTCTACCTTTGTAGTAGATGATTCCTTCCAACACCTTATACCTATCATCATGGTTAGTTACATCAAAAATTTCACAAGAGAATTTATCCTTGGCATACTCTACTTCGAATGTGGCTTTCCAATTTTCTGCTACATCCATTAGAGAAATAAAAGGCCTTCTAGATAATGCATAAGCTACCACATTATTTTTTCCCTTCACATATTCAATATCAAGTTCAAATTCTTGAACCTTACTCACCCAGTTTTGTTTCCTTTCATTTAAATCATTTTGAGTGAGGAAGTACCTTAAACTGTTATGGTCGGTTTTGACCACAAATTTGTTTCCCGCCAAGTATTATCTAAACTTGATCAAAGCATGCATGATGGCTAGAATTTATCTATCATAAATGGAGTAAATATTCTCATGTGGTTTTAGATTCCTACTCTCAAAATCTATTAGGTGTTTTCTTTGTTTTAGGACTACTCCAATGCCTTCTCCTGATGCATCACATTCCAAGACAAATGGTTTAGAAAAATCAGGAAAGGCTAGAATAGCAGAGTTGCTTATTACCTCCTTCATTATTTGGAAAGATTTTCCAGCCCCTTCATGCCATTGAAAATCATCTTTCTTTGTCAAATCAGTGAGAGGTGAAGTGAGTTGGGAGAACCCCTTCACAAACTTTCTATAGTAGGTGCAAATTCCAATGAATCCTCTTAATTCAGTGAGACTTTTGGGCCGAGGCCAATCTAAAATGGCTCTTATTTTCTCCATATCCACCTTCACACCATATTGGCCAATGATGTGTACAATATACAAGAGCTCTGTCAAACCAAACTCACATTTTGATAGCTTAGCAAACAAATATTTATCATGCAGAATTTTTAATACCTCTTCTAGATGATGCAAATGTTCCTTCCAAGTTTTACTTGTAAATAAGAATGTCATCAAAGAAAACTAGTACAAAATTACGAATTTTCCTATGGAAGATGTTGTTCATGCATGATTGGAATGTTCCAGGTGCATTTTTCAATCCAAAGGGAATGGCAACAAACTCAAAGTGACCATGGTGGCATCTAAAAGCAGCCTTTGGTATGTCTTATTCTCTCATTTGAATTTGATGATAACCAGATCTAAGGTCAATATTTGAGAAGAACTTGGCCCTATGGAGCTCATCCATGAACTCATCAATCCTTGGGATGGGGTATCTATTCTTTACAATATTCTTTTTTAATACTCTGAAATCAATGTGCAATCTCAAGGTTCCATCTTTCTTTTTTATCATAACAATTGAAGAAGCAAATGGGCTAGAAATAGGCCTTATGAGACCCAAATACAAGAGTTATTTAATGGCCTCTTCAATCTCATATTGAATCCATTTGGGTTGTCTATAGGGATGCATTTTGATAGGTTGTGTTCCTATGTATAACTGAATGATATGCTCCACCCCTCTATCTGGTGGTCTTCTAGGGGGAAGGTCTCCAAAAACCTTCTCATACTTAATCAATAGTTTCTCTATCTCCTTGGGATGCTTGGAAATATTCAAGTGAGGTTTAGGAGATGTAATTAAACATTCAACAGCCCATTCTATGTCTCCATGCCTCAAGATAGACCTCATGTTGTGAGAGGACACCACTTGATTTGGGTAAGTGTGCATTCTCCTCAACAAGAAGGGTTTCACTTTCAAATTTGTGAACCTTATTTCAGGGACTTGATAATTCACTGTATGATCCCCTAAAGAATACATCCATTTTACTCCCAAAACCACATTTGTATCAGCTTCATTTACTAAATTAAAATTGTCAGTGATAATATGATTTCCTATAGTGACTTGAAGCTTTGGAATCCATTTAATGAAGTCCATAGAATTGTTACCTGGAATGATGACTGTGAAACCATCAAAAGTTTCATCTTGTAATTGTATCCTCTCCACCAAGGTTGCATCTATGAATTTGTGAGTGGCTCCACCATCCACTAAAGTCGTGACATTTTGGGGTTGTATGTTTCCCTTGAGCCTCAAGGTATGGAATCTAGGTACACCCGAGACGGCTGCAATTTTTCATGTATCAAGAGTGGGATGTTCTTCTTATGTTGTTTCATACCCTTCCTATTGGGATGCAATTTTTGCTTCTTCCTCCTTCTCTTCATCATCTTCAGAAAAAACTTCAATGTAGTGTGCCTTCCCCTTGGCACATCTATGTCCCGGAACCCAAGGTTGATGGCATCTAAAACATAGCTTCTTTCTTCTGAGTTCTTATTTGCTTTGTCCTCCTTTATTTTCTTTGGTATAGTATTCCCTTTGCCATTGTTTCTTACATTCCTTGAACTTGGAACAGAAATTTGGCTTGGGAGGATATTTGGTTCGTGGCAAGACATTCTACAAATCCCTTGTCAAATTCATGGCATCCTTCAATGTGGCTAGCTTGTGAGATTTCATTATCCATCTCAAAGGTTCTGTCAATCCTTTAGTAAAAAATAAAACCAACCTAGCCATAGATACATCAGAAACCATTACTTAAAGCTTTTCAAATTCTAACATATATGCTTCAGGAGTTCCTATCTGCTTCAATTGCGCTATTTCTTTGAAAGGAAGTTCAAGCTCTTTCCTCTCAAATCTCTCCATCAATGCATTGGAGAAAAATTCATACGATAAAATATAATCATGTCCCAAGATTCTAAGACCATGGAACCACCAATCACTAGCTTCCCCTTCAAGGTGCATAATGGTCATTTTCAATGCATCTTCTTCAACCATAGGAAATTTTAATTGAAAATATATACTTAATTTTTGCAACCAAGCACTAGCAGACATTTGTGAGGAACCATCAAAGGAAGGAATAGTTACTTTTACCATGGTGTATTTTAACTCATGATTAATAGGAGGTTCCCTACTCCCATTTCCTCCTTTCTTGAACTAAAGAGAAGCTCTAATGAATGATTAAAAGATAGGACTTTCCTACATTCATCACTTAATTATTGCCAATCATTTGGTGCTTCTCTAACATCATAGGTGGTGTAAGGACCTTCGTTGGACTCTAAAAACTTAGTTATTTCAGGTCCATTCTGATTTTTGAACTCATGGGGTATGTTATGAGGTTCGTTCCTCGAAAAAATGGCTTCCACATGGGTCTTCCTCTCAGCATGGGGTGTACTACTACTACTCTCGGGTGCTGACTTGCTCCCAAGTTGGCTAGCCAACAATTCGAATCCTTGCATAAAATGTTTGGTCATGCCTTCAATAGCTTATTTAATAAATGTCTTAAGGTCCCCATTGTTTTCTTTTTCATCCATATCTCTCAGTTCTAGTTTTGCCTTAATCTTCTTGTAAAAAGAACTAACTTCTCCACTTCCTTCATTTTCATTGTTAAGGTCTCCAGTCTCAGTTTATAATGGAGGGAGGTTAGAATAAGAAAAAAAAATATAGAGTTATATCATGTTCCAATATCATGCTTTTATATCACTTGTAATGTCCCAATTCGAAAATTCCCAACAAAAGAAGAATTTTGGAAAAATTGTCTTGACTAGTTTTAACTCTGCGGGATTCGAATGGCTCGATAGGGTCTCAAATTTGGTAGGGAATTATGTGGGAAGTATTAGGACTATTAAATAGACTCTATGATATTTTATGATAGTTCATAGACATATTCAACTTGTTTTGGGCATAATGGCAAAAAGGGAAAAATTACTAGCAATTTATGATGCAATTTCCCCTAGGCTGTGGGCAGAAATGGATCTCCAAATCCTATGCAACCCTACCAAATTTCAGAACATAGTATGAGGACTGTAATTAGACTTCATTTACTATCATTTGGTGTGGTTAATATTTTTTTTACATAGGATTAAAGCTTCATATTCGAATGCATAATTTCAGTGATATTTGCTTAAGGGAAACGACACATAAAAGCTCAACTTCGACTCATAAATGGTGCATATAATGGTTCTGAATAGATATATATGAATATATACCATTGACATAATTTCAATATCTCACTAACATCATATAATATTGACCCAAGTCGCAATACACATCAGATATACAATCTCTATTAAAAAGGAAAATCATCACATGGAAACTATTCACAATAAAGCTTGGAACTGTGAACATTTGCATATGTATTTATTTTGATTTAGACTTACAGAGAATATGAGAGACATATTACAGATCCATGAATCATTCACCCATTCTTGGGCATCAACTAAACTCAATGGGACGCAACCACCATCCACACAAGTGCACCTTCATAAAAAAACATGGAAATATAGAAGTGGAAATTGAGAGAATGGGAGGAGAGATGGGTCACAAACAGTAGAAGCCTCCTATATGCAGAAAAAAACTCCATGAAGATCCCAATGAGAGGTCTGAATTTCCTCTCCCATGGCCAACTTCGATGAGAATCTCACTCTCTCAAAATTGGCTCACTAGCAGGGTAAGTGTGCACTCACCGTGCAATGGACAAGCTAATGCTCTCCAAATGCCAAAGGCAAATTCACAAATGATCAAAAATCCATTTCCATTTATCATGACATATTTTTATGACCCTCCTAATTTCTTCCAAGATCTAATTCATTCCCATAGGATTCATCTACCTCATCCTTGATGTTTAGTAACCTCCATGCCACTTGGCCTTCTCTTCAACCTTTCATCTTCCACCCAATTCAAATGGCTTCCACCTAGTCCCAAGTGCACCCTCTTGGAGGATAGTTTTAGCCCTAACATGTCATTTTGTCATAGGTCTGCAAGCAGGTCTGACTTGTCATAGAATCTTCCATCATTGTTTTCATAAAGTGTAGGGAATCTAGCTCCACATGGCACCTAATTTCTTCCTAGACTCTTCCTCTTCTATGGGGAGTTGCTCCTACTCACCCATTCGAATCCTTGGGCTCATGATATTTCATTTTATGAATCTTCACCTTCCAAGAACATTTCATCACTCATAATTTCGAATTTGGGGTTAATTCATGACATGTGTAAGAAGGAATCTAGCCACCCAAGGCCCCCATGGACCTCCAAATGTTTTTATGAAGCAATGCCACTTTATTTTATCCATATTTATTATTTGTATGACCCAAATTAATTTGTAAATGATAAACTAAGGCTCTCTTGGTTCCCATAGCTCCCTTATTGCAATATTTAATGCCTCCTCCCCAACCTAGGGAACTATTAGGTGGGTGAAACATTGTCAACTAGTATACCTATTGGAATGGGGACATGACATTTGGATCAACATATCAAAACATGAAGGTAACTTCTGTTCAACAATAATTGTGATAGCGTTATCATTTTTCTTGTAATCAAAACCACAATTATTTAACTTTTCATTAAATATTTTAACTTCAACAAAAAAATTACTCTATTCTATTAAAATATTTAGGGTCTAATGTTAGATTTTTATCATTCAAGCTAGCATTATGATCTTAGGATCTTTAACTAGGAGAATAACATGCACAAAAATAAACACAAGAGACAAGAGACACAAAGAATTTTCCTTGGGGAAACCATAAAGGATAAAACCTCGCAACTTCCTCAGAGATAGAATCAACACCAAAAGTAAAACTCGAAAACATAAAGATGATCTCCCGATAGCAGTAGTCTCTCTCTTTGATCCCAGTGTCTTCTCTATCACTCATGCACCCCAATGAGTGATTGTGTGTGTGATAAATAGAGAGGCTCACTCTCTATTTATATTCTTTCATTCACTTGAAACCCAGTTCAACATGTCGGCCTCACTTAACAATTACTTACTAGAGCTGACATCTCTAGGAGTTTCTAATAGCCCTAGTACCCCACAACTTGTGGGGACTTTTCCTCCTCTGACCAACAAGGATGGTTATCCTTAACACAATGGTGGGAACTATTGCCCCAACTTACAATGAATCAACTAGGGTCAACTTCTCTAGGATAGTCTAATAACCCCAGGGCCCCACAACTATGGGGACTTTAACCTTTGACCAATAGGAGGGTTACCCACAATGACTTGACATGACCTGTTTACATTATAGAACCTCCCGATAGGAACATCGAGGCATGACATGACTCAAATACATTACAGACACATCCCGAAATAAACATCGGGGTACAATACATAAGATATACGGATGAATACATTCCGAAGTTACAAATACATCAACACTCCCTCTTAACTAGGAAGGTATTCTCTCAACACAATTTATCAGCACAGGTCTTCTTCTATGTATCATATGGATCATCATTGAGTTCTCATCGTCTTCATCTTCAAGTCATCTTCATCATCGGATCTGGATCATCACTCGATCTGGATCATCATCACTCAATCTGGATCATCATCACTGGATATGGATCATCACTCAATCTGGAAAATCACTAGACATCATCACTGGATCTGGATCATCACTCGATCTAGATCATCACTAGACATCATCACTGGATCTGGATCATCACTCGATATGGATCATCACTAGATCTGGGTCATCACTCGATCTGGATCATCACTGTTGGATCATCATCACTGGATCATCATGGGTGCTATCTCATGATTCTTCTCGTCACAGGAAGTTATACAGAGCCAACCCTTTTTCATGTTGGTTTTAGGCCTAGCCTCCATGTAGGTCTTCTTTAGCGCTTATATCTGACCCTAAGTCAAAATGGCCCGCCCAGCACTTACATTTAACCATGAGAGGAACACATCCAACACCATGTCAGAAAGGCACGCCCAGCACTCACATCTGACCATGCAGGAACACATCCCACAACTGTGTCAGAAAGGCCCAGCACTCACATTCACCAGCATGATAGGACACAACTACTATCATATGTGAAAAGGCTCAGCACTTACAACCACTAGCATGATAGGACACAACTACTATCATCTGTGGAAAGGCGCAGCACTCACATCCACCAGCATGATCAGACATGCCTACTATCATTTGTGCAAAGTCTTAGCACTTACAATCACCAGCATGGTAGGGCACACCTACTACCATCTGTGAAAAGGCACAACACTTACATCTGACCATGGAAGGAACTTAATCCTCTAACCATGTCAGAAGGGCACTCAGTCCTAGACTGAGGGTTCCTGGTAACTAACCAGGTGCCTCCATTCTCCCAGAGAATGGCAACAGCCCTTATATCTGATCAAGTGGGAACACATCCTTTAATCACATGAGAATGGCCATGCACTCATATCTGATCATGTGAGAACACACCCCACAGTCATATCAAAACGACCCCCAATCCCAGACTGAGCTTTCCTAGTAACTGACCAGGTACCTCCATTCAAAGAATGGCAACAACCCTTATATCTGATCAAGTGGGAACACATCCCTCAATCACATCAAAATGGCCATGCACTCACATTTGATCATGTAAGACTGCATCTTACACTCATATCAGAAAGGCCCTCAGTCCTAGACCGAGTATTCCTGGTAACTGACCAGGCACCTCCATTCAAAGAATGGAAATAGCCCTTATATCTGATCATGTAGGAACCAATCCTACAATCATATCAGAATGGATTAGCACTCATATCTGACATGGAAGGAACCAATCCTCTCACCATGATAGAATGGCTTAGCCCTTACATCTGACCATGGAAGGAACCAATCCTCTCACCATGATAGAATGGCTTAGCCCTTACATCTGACCATGGAAGGAACCAATCCTCTCACCATGTCAGAATGGCTCATAGACTCATCACTTCCCATTGGAAGGAACCTCGATCTGGAGAACACCAAGCTTCTCCCTGAAGTACTCAAACTTCACTCTGGCCAATGGCATCATCAACACACCAACTATCTGTTCACCCGTCGCAACATACTGGAGCTTCACTGCTCCCCTCTGCACCATATCCCTTATATAGTGATACTTGATCTCGATATGGTTCGACTTGTCATGGAACACCGGGTTCTCCGACAACTTCATACAACTCTGGTTGTCGCAATATATACAAGTAGCATCCAACTGGAGATCAAATAAATCAAACAGTAGCTTCCCTAGCCATACTGCCTCACAACTAGCTGAACAAGTTGCGACATACTTTGCTTCAGCTATACTTAGTGCCACACAGGATTGCTTCCTGCTAAACCAAGAGATCACACTTGATCCCATACTGAAGCAACACCCTGAAGTGCTCTTCCTATCGATGGCATTGCCTGCCCAATCTGAATCAACATAACCCTCTAGGTTAATCTTCTAATTCGCCTCATACTTGAGCCCATAAACAGCTGTACCCCTCAGGTACCTCAGAATATGCTTTGCAGCAATCAAGTGAACATGTCTTGGATCTGTCAGTAACTAGCTCAAGGTGTTCACAGCAAAGTAAATATCTGGTCTCGTGTTCGTCAGGAACATCAAGGACCCAATCATCTGACGATACATCGTAGCATCAACCGTCTCTGATGAAGCATCACTCAATAGCTTCATGTTTGATGCCATAGGTGTGGTCATGGCCTTGCAGTCCATCATCTTGAACCTCTTCAGGATCTCTACTACATACTTTCCTTATCCGAGGAAGATTCCATCCGCATTCTGCCACACCTCCATGCCTAGAAAATAGTGCATCGACACATAATAGGAGCATCATTGATCTTCCGCCTTCAACCTTTAAGCAAAGGTTGGAATCCAATTTACTCTCAGTAAAGCCTAGAGTCATCAGTAATCTATCCATCATGTCGTACCATGTCAAACCTCGGGATCTTCTATAGTCACTCCCTCTAAAGCATCACACTCCCTCTGTCTTTTGTACTCTATGCACTGAAACATTATGTACTGGAGTGACAAGTATCTTCCTCTACTACTAATATTCTATGTATCCATCTAGGGTCACTGGATACCAAGATCCTCTATCTTTGAAAGTTTTCTTCTAGCACCCATCTGTGAGCTTGTCATCCTTTATCAACCTTATAGCAAAGGTTCAAATCTTCATCAAGCTCCTCATGTATGTGTTATCCCATGGGTGTTTTTTGAGCTCGTACAAGTCCTTTCATTTGTACACATGATTATGCCTGTCATGTGTCTCAACTCCTACTGGCTGCAAATGTCTCTTCGTAGTTTGTGCCTTATTTTCGTGCTATGAATCTTTCCTTGTATCCCACGATGTTTCCATCTACTGCATGATGGAACTACAAACTTCCCTTCACGTATCGATACTGCATCCTAAACATCATACTTATTGGACTGGTCTTCCCTTTCTTCTTGTTTACTTCTTCATAGCTGGAAGGTTCTGCATCAATGATGTCGCTGCATTCATTATATTATTCTTCATCTTGAATTGTCGTTACTTGTTCTTCGGAACAAGTCTCGTCCTTCTTTGCCTGTAGGCGATTATGTATGCGATCTTTCCTACATGTCAAATACATTTGTATGGTTAGAAACATTTCATAAGGAATATTCATACTGGAAAATTCTTATGCATAATTATATTATCATGCAACTACTTTAGCCAATACAACATCCATCCATATCTCATGGAAACTTTCTAGATGCCCTCCATCTCTACCAGGACAACATTGAGATTGTGCGCTAATCCAATATGTCAGCAAAGAGGTTTCATTCTAGATAAGCAGCAATGGAGAGTTGTATAGCACCATGAGCTACTTATCCATCACATGTATATTAGTAGTATACTGTCATTAATGCAAACATTCTATCATGCATAATATATCAACTGAATATAAACAAATGCATAACAAAACAATATCATGAAATGACAATTGAATACTTATCTTTATTTGTTTTGTGGATAGACTCCTTGAGCCTTCAACTTCATCGTATTCTTCATTCATAATAGCATAGTTTCTTATCCAAATGCTCAGATGGATAAGAGGTTCTTTAAGAGTTTAGTTCTTTATATTCCTCATCGCTTGAGGTATCTTCTTTGAATGGTGAGAGCTTGATCTTCAGTTGCTCCCATCTTCTCTTCTCTTCTTATGAGTCGAGCTTCTTCTTGTGTGTGCTCTTCTCGAAATCTTTCTAAAAGTAATCACTTCATTCTGGCACACATTCCTTGAATGAATGAATCCCATGATCTTCAGAGGCCATTCAAGGTGGCTATCATCACTTCTTCATTCTCCACTTCTTTTTCTACTGCTACAAGTTGTTCTTTGATTTGAGAGACCCTTGTAAAGTATGACTGTATGGTCTCTGCATTCTGGATCTTCACATTCTTCAACTGTTTTTTTAAATTCATATTCTGATTTATGTTCTTCCATTCAAATGTCTTGGTCAAGGAGTCAAACATCTTCGGTGTCTTTAGGGAAGACACTTGTGGTACAAGTTGATCCGTGATTGAATCAATAATGATCTTCTTGGCCTTGACCAAGTTCTCCTTATGTAAGGCTTTGAGCCTCATCTCCCTCTGGAACTAGAACCTCTCTACTCATGTAGGTGTCCAATTCATTTTCTTCAGAAAGATCATATACTTCCATGCTTGGAAGTTGTCAACTTCACCAAGCTTATCATCAAGTGATGTGATAGATCACTTAGAAATGAGAACCTCAAATGAAAATAGCAAAAGATTAGATCTTACCGATTTGAGGTGTTCATCCTTGTTTCGGAGCTAGCTGATCTAAGGTTTGTCAAAGAAACCCTAATTTTCAAAACTTGGAATCTTTCAGATCTGATTGGATATAAATATAGATCTATTCAATGCAAGCTATCCAGTGTACTCCTTTTCTAAAAACAGTGGAGGGAAGCTCCCGAAACAAGAAGCCCTAGTTTTCCAATTTCTTCTGCATAAATTCCTATTACTATTTTTGAGGTATCTCTGAAATTACTACTCCTATATGTCTGAAACTTCCCACTAAGGTAGACTCACCTATCCCTATTTCAACACCACAGGTTTCATCAGAATTTCTTTCACCAATTGGGACTTATGATCATTTTCCCAAGGTGACCTATTACAGGACTGTTCAGAACAGCAAAGTTGTACAAATTGCCCCGTGTCACTGTTTCATCTTCTGGATCTGACCCTCAGACCATAGAAATTAAAGTTCGTGCCCTTTCAGGAACATCTTCATAAATTTCATTTGGACCTTTTTATCCCACGATATAGAAATTCTCCCAAGGTGTCATGTTTAGGGATGAATTCTGGAAGAGGCTATAACCCTAACTTGGAGGGATCATATCTCCTAGAATATACCAAATATGAGGCTGAATTTTGGATATAGTGTAAATCAAGATTTTATCTTCGGCCTGTGAAAGTTTAATCTCTTGATACTTCTCTGATCCCGAGATATAGCGAATCTACCAAAACTTATCAGTTTTAGTATTTTACGGTTTTTCCAGCTCAGGGTCAAACTAGGGTTTGACTTTCCCAGAGTTATACCCAACCGAAAATCTCAACCCAGGTCTCTAAAATTTGATTTTTATGAGGAGAGAAATCATATTCTAGGCTCACTCAAAAATTCCTCTTCTATAAGAAGCCCTAATTTCTCGCACCAAAAACTGAAAATGCTCGGAATCGAATTCTGCTTCGACAGAAAGATGCGCCCTTCAATGGAGAGTCATCCTAGCATACTTTTGATGATGGATTGTGGAGAGAGACCCAAAAAGTAAGAAGCCCTAGATTCTGCAGCTGCACAATGTTTTCTTCTCAGGTTAGCTCTGATACCATGTTAGATTTTTATCATTCAAGCTAGCATTATGATCTTAGGATCCTTAACTGAGAGAATAACATGCACAACAATAAACACAAGAGACAAGGGACAAAGAATTTTTCTTGAGGAAACCATAAAGGAGAAAACCCCGCAACTTCCTCAGAGATAGAATCAGCACCAAAAAAAAAACCTGAAAACATAAAGATGATCTCCCGACAGCAGTAATCTCTCTCTGATCCCAGTGTCTTCTCTCTCACTCATGTGCCCCAATGAGTGAGTGTGTGTGTGATAAATAGATAGGCTCACTCTTTATTTATATTCTTTTGTTCACTTGAAACCCACTCCAATATGTTAGCCTCACTTAACAATTACTTACTATAGAGCAGACATCTCTAGGAGTGTCTAATAACCCTAGTGCCCCACAACTTGTGGGGACTTTGCCTCCTCCGACCAGAAAGGAGGGTTATCCTTAACACAACGGTGGGGACTATTTCCCCAACTTACAATGACTCACCTAGAGTCGACTTATCTAAGATAGTCTAATAACCCTAAGGTCCCACAACTGTGGGGACTTTAACCTTTGACCAATAGGAGGGTTATCCACAATGACTTGACATGACTTGTTTACATTATAGAACCTCCCGATAGGAACATCGGGGAATGACATGACTCAAATACATTACAGACACATCCCGGAATAAACATCAGGGTACAATACATAAGATATATGGATGAATACATTCCGAAGTTACAAATACATCAACATCTAACACATGGATTTTATTTTAAAGATAATAAGCGAAAACATCATCATTTTTATCAAATAAAGAAGATAAGGTTTTAAAGACATCAATGGGTCTATCCTCGGCTTCAATGTGTACATGTAAGCTATCCAAAAAAAAATTTCCAATGATTCCTCTTGCTTGATCACATCGATCTTCCCATACTGCCAAATCTTTTGCATCGATTGGTTTAGTTTGGTCACCTTTAACTAGTCTCCAGAGATTCTTACTCCTAAGCACATCAATCATCTTTCTCTTCCAAGAGAGATAGTTAAATCCAACTAGTGTAGGAATAAAAACAAGTTCTAAATTCATAATGTGTCAATAAACTAAACCCTTAAATGCAAAACTTGAATAGATGCAAATAAAAGAAAAGTGATACTAAAATCAGAAAATTCTCACCAATGTTGAAACCTTCTTGTAAAGAAATTGCCAAATGGAGAAATTTTGCTTAAAATGGGGCATACGTGCCTTTTCTAACTATAGGGTGCGTATGAAGCTACAATACACATGCCTTTGCAGTGTATAAGGCATGTATATGTCTGTCAAGACCCAAAACTGCAGAGCATTTCACCCAGTTGAGAGCATGGTACAAAGACATATTTCTCAACTTTCGAGAATTTAATTGTTTTGTGTGCATGGGTACCTAATACGGTTGCAAATTGTTGGGACCCATTTTTTAACCTAGTTAGGCTTATGGGAGGTAGTTAAAGAAAATAACCCTCCTAGATAATTTTTTGATGAGTCGAACGGGTCAGACTACACTCAAATCCACTTACTGATTCAAACATAAGTCAAAACCCTAGATTTGGAGGTGTCTTTCTTGATTTGGGAGCACATTCCCCAATTTAGGGAAATTTTACCCTAATTTTGTTGATGCATTTGTAACTTCGGAAGATATTTGGATGTATATTATCATTGTATGTTGTTGTACCCCCATTGGGGATGTTTGTTACCCCTTTATGGGATGTCTAAATTGTGTCTAGATCTTGAGGTACAGCCTCCATCGTAAGTCGAAGCAATAGTCCCAGTGTAACATCATGTAATATGTAATTGTGGTCTCTCTAGAAGTGGGCCCCATGTGAGATGACATATGTAACTTGAGTCTTACATTTGGTCAGTGACTTGAAAGGGTATGAATAGGGAGGTGCTCTCCCTCATTTATACACACCTCACACATTCTCTAAGGCGCATGAAAGAGAGATAGAGAGTCATAGGAGGAGAGAAAGATAGTTGTTGAACATTTCTTGTTACTGCTTTTGATCATCTTACTCTTCTAAAGAAGTTTGCGGTGTTTTCTCCTTTATGGTTTCCCCGATGAAAATATTTGTGTCTTGTGTATCTTTTATATCGTATGCATTTTGTTGTACTTGTTATTCTTTCAGATAAAGATCCTAGATAATCTAATCAGATCTTAATAAAATCTAACATGGTATCAGAGCCTCTCTGAAAGAAGGCATTGTGCAGCAACGAGAACTAGGGCTTCCTAGTTGAAGGTGTTCTCTCCACATATCATCAATCAAGGAGGTCTAGGATAACTCACCTCACTAGGGCGCATCTATTGGTAGTATCAATTTCTAAATCAGAGAAGTTTCACTGTGTAGCCTAAATACAGATACAATGGTAGCTAATGGAAATTAGGGTTTCATTCCTGAAATCCTTTGAAGACAGAATTTTGTCATTCTAGAACTTTCGCTATAACACAAGATTGGAGAAGGATTAGAAGCCGAAACTTTTTAAGGCTGAAGATAAATTCTTGATGTACCTTCTATAAAATTTTCAGCCCCAGATTCACTACACTTCAAAAGATATGGTTTCTCCAAATCAAGGTTCCAGCCTCGTCCAGAATACAGTCATAAACAGGTGACCTAGGGAGATTTTCTATATATCTTGATAGGAAGGTACAAATGAAATTTTGCAAGATGTTGCAAGTAGGCCACGAACTTTAGTTTCTGTGGTATGCTTTTCAGACCTATAATGTGAAACAGTGACACGTGGCAGTCAGTACAATTTCATTATGTTGAACAGTCCTAAAAAACAATCACCTTGGGAAAATCAGAATACGTCCAACTTGGAGAATCCATTTCCTCTCTAACCGGTGGGGTTGGAAAAAATATATATCAGGATATTTCAATGAGAAATTTCAGACTATAAGGATCTAAAACTTTGAAGCTACAGTAGAATCAATTTCAAACATTTTTGCAAAAGAAATTGGAAAACTAGGGCTTAGTGTTCCGAGATCTTCCCACCACTGTTTTCAAAAAAGAAGTACATTGGATAGCTCACCTTAAAGAGGCCAATATTTCTATCCAATCACAAGTTTGAAATTCCAAGTTTGAAAAATTAGGGTTCTCTGACAAACCCTAGATCAACCAACACTGGAACCAGGTTGGACACCTCAAATCGGTAAGATCTAAATTTTTGCTATTTACATTTGAGGTTCGCATTTCAAAATGACTATCACACCCAGCTTGATGACAAGCTTGGTGAAGCTGACAACTTTCGAGTATGGAAGTATAGGACCTCCGTGATCCTTGAAGAAATTGACTTGGATCAATATTTCAGTAAAAAAGTTCTAAGAGCCAGAGGGAGATGAGGCTAAGGATAGAGCCAAGAGAATCATTGCAGATTCTATTAAAGATCGTCTCATTCCTCATGTTTCATCCTTGAAGAAACCAAAAAGAAGTGTTCGATGCTATGACGAAGCAATCGAAGAAGAATAAGAGATTGTTATAACCACCTTGAATGGCCTCCCAAGATCAGGGGAATCATTCATTCGAGGAACGTGTGCCAAAAGGAAGTGATTACCTTCAGCAAACTCTGGGAAGAGTGCACACAAGAAGAAGCTTGGCTCATGATAAGAGAAGAGAAGATGGGTGAAACTGAAGATCAAACTCTCATGATTCAAAGAAGATCCCTCAAGCAATGAGGAATATGAAGGACTCAATTCTTGAAGAACCTCTTATCCATCTTAGAATTTGGAAAAGAAATGATGTTGTTATGGATGAAGAAGATGATGAAGATGAAGGGTCGAGAAGGAGTCTACCCATGAAACAAATAAAAATAAGTATTCAATTTCCATTTCAATGATATTGTTTGGTCATACATTTGTTTATATTCAATTGATGTTTGAGTATTTTGCATTTATACTATTGAATTGCACATAATGGGTAAGAAGTCAATAATGGTGTACAACATTCCATTACCACTTATCTAGATTGATGCCTCTTTGTTGGAATATTAGGAGTAGTACACACTCTTAATAACATTGGGGTAGAATGCATCTAGAAGTTATTGTATTTATACATGATATAGATGAATGTTGTAGCATTGGCTAAAATAGTCGCATGGCTATGTGACATATATTTGTCACTATTAATATGTTTTGGAAATTATGATGTGTTTCTAATCATGCAACAAACTTGACTTGTAGATCATTCCAAAGAACAAGTAACGACAGTTCAAAAGAGGAACATGAAGCTTCCTCGGTCAAAGACACCATAGCGAAAGAAAGAGCTTCAGAAGAATATAAAGAGAACGGTAGATCCACCTCGAGAGATGAATACCACCTTGGGGACGAGAAATAATCCAAGATGAAGAATAGTATGACGAGACTTCCAAAGAAAGCAAGAGGCCTCAGACACGCTCTAGTGATGTGACACTATTGAGCGACATCAATGATGCAGAGCCTTTCCATCTATGAAGAAGTAGCCAAGAAGAAAGGGAATGAGACTATGATCAAAGAGTACCAATTCAAGAAGAATGATTTCTAGGATGTGGTGTCGAGCTCCGAAGGGAATTCTATAGTGTCTTCCATATGGATCTACAAGACCCAACATGCAGTATATGGCAGCATTGTGGGATACAATGCAAGATTTGTAGCACAAGGCTTCTCACAGAAAGAAGGCACATACTACAAAGAGACATTTTCACTAATGACGTGGTACACTTCCATTATATCCATACGTATAGGTATGAGATGGAAGATACATCAGCTGACATCAAGATAACATTCTTGAATGAAGTAGTCAAAGAGGAAGTATACGTAGAGCAGCCATAGGGAGTTGAGACACATGACAGGAAGACTCATGTGTGCAAATTAAAGAAGGCCTTCTATGAGCTCAGAAGGCACCCATGGGATAGAACATGCAGTTACATAAGGAGCTTGAAGATCACCTAGAGTGATGAAGATATTAATCTTTGCTACAAGATTGAAGATGAAATCTTATAGAGGATGACAAGCTCACAGATGGGTGCGAGAAAAACTATTCAACAAAGTTCAAGATAGAGGATCTTCATATCCATGACCCTAGATAGATATATAGAATATTAGTAGCAGAGGAAACTACTTGTCACTCCATTACAGAATGTTTCAATACATAGAGTACAAAAGGCAGATGGAGAATGATGCTCCACTTCATAGGGAGTGACTGCAGAAGATCCTCAGGTTCGACGTGGTACAGCAGGATTGACAGCTTCCTGACTAGTTTGGGATTTACCAAGAGTAAAGCAGATTCCAACCTTTACTACAAGGTTGAGGAAGGGAACCCGGTGATACTTCTACTATATGTAGATGACCTATCTGTGACATGTGAGGATGGGTTGATTGCTGACACAGAGAGGAATATTGATGCTGAGTTCAAGATGAAGGACTTGGGTATGATGCACTACTTTCTAGGCATGGAAGTGTGGCAGAGTGTGGATGGAATCTTTCTTGGACAAGGGAAGTATGCAGTGGAGATCCTGAAGAGGTTCGGGATGATGGATTGCAAGGCCATGGCCACACCTATGGCATCAAACATGAAGCTATTGATTGATGCTTCATCAGAGTCGGTTGATGCCATGATGTACTGTCAGCTGAATGGATCCTTGATGTACTTGACGAATATGAGACCAGATATTTTCTTTGCTATGAACACAGTGAGCCAGTTCCTAACGGATCGGAGACATGTTCACTTGATTGCTGCAAAGCATATTCCGAGGTACCTGAAGGGTAAAGTTGATTATGGGTTCAAGTATGATGTGAATCAGAAGATTAACCTGGAAGGTTATGTGGATTAGGATTGGGTGGGCAGTGCCATTGATAGGAAGAGCACTTCAAGGTGTTGCTTCAATATGGGATCAGGAATTATCTCTTGGTTTAGCAGGAAGCAGTACTGTGTGGCACTGATTATAGCCAAAGCAAAGTATGTCACAGTTTGTTCGGCTAGTTGTGAGGCAGTATGGCTAAGGAAGCTACTATCTAATTTGTTTGATCTCTAGTTGGATGCTACTTGTATATATTGTGACAACCAGAGTTGTTGTGTTCCATGACAAGTCGAATCATATCGAGATCAAGTATGACTATATTAGGGATATGGTGCAGAGAGGAGCAATGAAGCTCCAATATGTTGTAATGAATGAGCAGATAGTTGATGTATTGACCAAGCCATTAGCTAGAGTGAAGTTTGAGCACCTCAGAGAGAATCTTGGTGTTCTTCAGATCGAGGTTCCTTCCAAGGGAAAGTGATGAGTCCAGAAGACGTAGATACACATGAGCCTTTTTGACATGGTGGCAGGCTAGGTCCTCCATGGTCGTTGATGTAAGTGTTGGAGCCTTTTCGACATGGTGGCAGGCTAGGTCCTCCCATGGTTATTGATGTAAGTGTTGGATCATTTCCGACATGGTGGCAAGATAGGTCCTCCCATGGTCGTTGATGTAAGTGTTGGAGCCTTTCCGACATGGTGGTAGGATAGGTCCTCCCATGGTCGTTGATGTAAGTGTTGGAGCTTTCCCGACATGGTGATAGGTTGGTCCTCCCATGGTTGTTGATGTAAATGTTGAGCCTTTCTTGGATGGTGGTAGGCTTGTCCTCCTATGTCGGTGGATGTAAGTGTTGTGTTATCTGGATTGTGCTTTGTGTGACGATGAGATGATCTGAAGATGATGAGGTAATAGTAGAGTACACAGGTGTTGCAAGGCATGTAATCAGTCCTGGAATGCTCCTTCAAGTTTTGCAGCGAAATATAATCAGTCTTGGGAGATCCTACAGGTTTTGCAAGAGGCATATAATAAGTCCTGAGATGTACCTAATTGATGGCTTGCTCGCAGAGATGATGAAGACTTGGAAGAGGGCTAGGCCTACATCCAGCATGAAAAAGGGTTGGCACTGTAGAAACTTATGATGACAAATAGTATAGGATGATAATCAAATTATAAGAAAATGATGGCAGTAGCTATGATGAAGACTCTATGACTCCGTGATAATGACAATGCAATGAAGACCTAACCAAATGTGTTGATGACTGTGTAGAGATATAATTCCTTCCTAGTTAAGAGGGAGTGTTGATGTATTTGTAACTTCGGAAGATATTTTAATGTATATTATCATTGTATGTTGTTGTACACCCATTGGAGATGTCTATTATCCCTTTACGGGATGTCTAAATTGTGTCTAGATCTTGAGGTACAACCTTCGTTGTAAGTCGAGGCAATAGTCCTCAATGTAACATCATGTAATATGTAATTGTGGTCTCTCTAGGAGAAGTGGGCCCCATGTGAGATGGCATGTAGGCTTGAGTCTTATACTTGGTCAAAGACTTGAAAGGGTATAAATATGGAGGCGCTCTCCTTCATTTATACACACCTCACACACTCTCTAAGGCGCATGAGAGAGACAGAGAGAGGCAGTCAAAGGAGGAGATAAAGATAGTTTTTGAACATTTCTTATCGCTGCTTTTGACCATCTTACTATTCTGAAAAAGTTTGCGGTGTCTTCTCTTTTATGGTTTCCCGAATGAAAATCTTTGTGTCTTATGTGTCTTTTATATCTTATGCGTTTTGATGTACTTGTTATTCTTTCAGATAAAGATCCTAGATAATCTAATCAGATCTTAAGAAAATCTAACAAATTTAGGGAGGAGTTCAGGTAGAACTAGATTTTCGCCACTAATTTAGTTCTAACTTAACACTAATTGGCCCATAACACTCATTAGCGCCCCAATTAAGTTAGTAGCGCCCTTTTTGAGTGATTTTAGGGACATGCATGGTATTATTCAGTTAACTAAGCGAATAGTGAGTTCCTTAATCAATTAACTCAGTCTAGGTGTGCATGTGTAACTAATTAGGGTTTTTTGTTCTAAGTTAAGCATAACTAGCCTTCTATGCATGGCATTGACAATTCCAATTGTCCTCCAACCTAATTCAAATTATCTCTCTATATATTGTAATTCTCTCCTCTCATTCACTTAATGAACTTGATCATTGTTTTCTCTCCCATTATGAGTTTCTTATTTCGTAATCAATGTTATCCATTTATTACATTATGATTTGATGGTTGATTTGTTTCTCATTGCATATCTAGTTAGTTTATGTACCTAGATTTATACATGTTCAAATCTTAAAGGTCGAATAGTTTATTTGGACAAAACTGATAAATGAATTTCCTAAGATAAGAGCACACTTCAATTATTCTTGGAACTTTTCTTAGTTTTTAGGAGGCTAATGCATATCTAGAAAAGAATCAAGAAGACACATGGGATAGATATCAGACAACCAAAGTAGCAAGGACGGTGGTGAACACATTGTCCCCAGAGAAATTAAAGCCAATTAAAATATTTGATAGTCCAGTATCTAAAATGGAGATAGAAATTTGCATAAATAAGTTCACCTCCCTAGAGATAACCAAAGAAAAAATAAAAGAATCATCAACTCTTATTACCCCCTTTTTTAAGACAATGAATACAATGGTGAAAAATGAACTTCCAACTACATGGAATGATGATCTCCAGTTCTATACAAAAAAAAATTATGGTATGGTCGTCAAGAAATCAATGCCTAGCCTCATTGTAGTCATTGAAAAAACAATCACACCCACAACAAATGAGGTGATAAGTGAGCTTCAACCCTCAATCAAGATTGTTTCCATGTTAGGGAATCTAATTCCAACCTTGGGAGAAGTAAATTACACTCCTAAATCAAAGTTAGACAAGTCCTTCAGAATTTTGAAAAGTGGGGAGGGCTTGTCTCCACATGTTTCGCACAACATGCAAGTTTTGAGGGATTATGTGCAAGGAGGACAGAAACAATAAATATTAACACAAGAAGTAGGGGAAACCTCCCAGTCACCCGAAAAAGGTATGTGGAAATGAAAAAATAAAATGAAATAAAGTGTAGCAAATACGAGTCATCACAAGAATTGGTTTCATTCTGGAAAAGTTCAATGATTCCAACTCAACAAGGGCTTAGTCACAATTAAAAAAAGGAAGCACATACAAATATTCCTCAAATAGCATGGTCATCATTCACCTCTAAAGAATATAAAGTGCAAAAAAAGGAAAGAAAATTAAAGGATCTTCTTTATTTTTTTAGGGTTACTAGAAGCTCATAAAGAAGTTGCGCTAGGATCTACAACATTAGTCTATTCATGCATTCTTACTCTCCTTATTCCTTGTAATGAGATCAAAGAAGTTCTACTATTTATAAAAAGACAAGACCGGGAAGAAACTAATGAGTCCTCCTTGATGTATTGAATGTTGTATTGAAAAAAGTAGAGATACAATTAATTTAAAACCAAGACCAAGGTTTTCTGCCACTAGTATTCGAAGAAAAAGTGTCTTGTATTGTGCTGTGAATGATATTTCTAATAGTAGAAGTGTCTTTATCATGTTGCATGAATATGTTTATCTTTACTTTCTACACCCATATGATTTTATGTATGTATTGACTACAATTTAATGGAAGTCTTTCAATGCTTTACTTCTGAATGTATTTAGTGATACTACACCTTCTTTTAGGGAAATGGGTCATGATTAAGGTGCCCCGAATGATTCTTTGCTTGAGTTGAGTTGCTTTGCAATGTGTTTGTTCCTCTCGTCTTAAAATAAAACTTGTAACCATTTTCAACCACTAAGATCTACCTCATGCACCATATGTCTTAGTTTAAATCCAATCAGAGTTTTAAGGTATCTTTAGGCACCTAGTGTGATAGACTAGGATTCACTATATGTCTTAGTTTAAATCCAACCAGAGTTTTAAGGTATCTTTAGGCACCTAGTGTGATAGACTAGGATTCACTATCTCTCTCTTAAAGGTACCCTCCCTTGGTCCAAGCACCTGATCAACGACCTAAAGTGGCACAAGAATGGTGCATATTGCACATCCCTCATTAGCAATGTAACCTCACCAAAAACTTCTACATTTTGTCTAAATCTATGCATAGTCTAAAGAAAGTAAAGAATATTAAGTCGAAAGAGGTAAAACCTAAGGAACACTAGGGTGAAACGGATGATTTTATTTGTAATATTTATAAAGCATTCCCTAAAAGGCATATGTTTGGAGTAAGGAATCTATCTGGATATGAACCTAAATGGTTTGAAGGTTTGAAGGTTTTCTTTGTTTGATGCGACTATGGCAATCTATCCTTGTTATTCTAGCAAGTACAGTAGTGTGTGAAAGAGGTTTGTCAAAATTAAATAGGGTAAATAATGATGATATATCAAGACTTTCATTGGAGACATTGGATATGTTAATGTTTCTCTCTCTTAGTGCACCACATCCTCTAAATCAAGTAAACTATAATGTTATTTATGATGTATGGAAACAAATGAAAATTAGAAAACATCTTCCATTAGGTAAATAGATTGATGTTTTCAATGATATAAGTTCAAATTCTTTTGAAGATTGTTAAATGAATCGAAAAAATATATGGTTTTTTTTTTTTTGTTGAAATGTACTTGTTTATGTAAACCTTACTAATTTCAAAGAAAATTTTGTTTATTGCTTAGGTTTTATTTAAAAATTGTCATGTTTTCATGTAGTTAGTGTTCAATTGTTTAAGGTTGTAAAAAATTGGAAGTGCAATACTTACTTTTGCATTTTTTTAAGTGTTTAATTAATTTGTGCCTGTCAATTGAAGTACAATTTATTATATCACCCTTTAGCTTTGAAGGTCTGGAAGAATATATGCCCTTCAAATTGAAATTAAGACCCACCCTTCAAATTTAATCATTGATCGTGAGAAGGATACCCAGGTGGCTAGCAAGGAGGAGGCCCATGTCGCTATAGTGGAGGCGGCCCAAGTGGCTAACAAGGTGGAGGGTCGAATGATTCACAAGGAGGAGGCCCGAGTGGCAAGTGAGGAGAATCTCGCGTGTCAATTGAAGCTTTGCAATCAAGGATGGATGTGGTAGGATACTCTGCCCCAAACATTAAGGTGATCATAAGCCCTCATAGATCTACAAACGGGGAGGATTATAGTGCAAGTTTGTATGGAGATGGGTTGGAAGGATGGTACAAGTAGGAAAGCAATCACACGATGGAAAATTGTGGCTCGAGCTAGTAATGAGATCCCAACACACCTAATACAATTGACAATCATGTGTTACAACGAGTGAAATGGGGAAGGAAGTGCCATGGCCCTCTAGTTTTGGTTGGACTCTCCAGAGCAAGAACTCAATCTGCAGTATTATGTTGTTTGGGAATTTGTCTCCCCTTGTTCAGAGCATTATGGTACCCCGAGGTGGGAAGTCTTGTCCCTCTCCTACTAGCTCGGCGTGAGTAGCCATGGAAGCCATAGAAGTGGTGGAATTTTACAATGTTGAGGTTTCATAGGAAAAAAGGCATCCATGTATGATGTAGAAGGGGAAGTAAAATTGGCTTGGGCTTACCAAGAGGATGATGATGTAGAGATATAGCTTCAAGGGATCATTCTAGACCTGAGCTATGCAAAAATATAGAATTCCCAATTCTATAGAACCTTAGAGTTGTACTGGCACACCAAAATAATGGTTACCCTAAGAATGTTGCCAAAAGAAGAGGATTTTCGCCAATTGAAGCAGAGAATGGAGACCTTGGAGGAACATGATGCCTACCTCATGAAGGTGGTCACTTGGATAGCGGGAAGGATAGGGGGGACGTTTGAACTACCTTCAACAAAGCAACCACGGGTTGTATCATTTGTTACTTCTCATCACAATGTTGATGCAGTTCCGCCTCCTATTGAGGTCCCTCATTCCCAAGACTAGCAAATATTTAAGGAATAGTTTCTTTTCTATTCGATTTCAGGATTATCTAGCTTATCTCATAGATAGTTTTAGTACTTTACATATGTCAAAACGTATATAGGACTGCTATGGTTTTTCTTATGGCCTGGTTTCCCAATAAGGCAAGAATGTTTTCATGTCCTTCAGACTCTGGAAGATTACTTAAAGAGACTTGATATGTAGGCTTGCATTGTTGTCTCTATATATTTTTTGTCAAATATTAATATGGATACTTCTTACTTACAAAAAAATAAATTAAATTAAAATATAACATCTAATATAATATTTCCATTTTAAGATAAGTAATACAATATTAATACAAAATTACAAATATTGCCGCTACAAAGGTGGCTCAACAAGAGCGTCAAATATGCCCATTAAGGGCTCAAACATGTTACTTACAAGGATTGAACGTAGGTGGGGAGGGTAACAATAATTCCTCCCAACCACCCAAGCTAAGTCCAATAGACACATAATTTACTTATATATTACATTACACATTATATAATAAATGTGACATTTAAAACATATATTAATGAAATATAAAAAAATAAAAAATGTGTAATTGATTTAAAGGGAAACAATGCTTATGGTTTTCACATTTGATTCTATATTAAAAAGTGATCTTAATTAAGGTGAAACCTTCCTGCGTGAATCGCAATCTACAAGCATGGAGACCATCTACATAGTTCATATACATGTCAGATTACTCACTCTACAGTTATGGCGAGCCTCCTGTAAAAGCCAAGAGAAATCCTTGTCAAGATGTGCTTGTATGGATTAACTATAAAATCTATTAATTATCTCCTCTACCATACCCAATCCTAGCGAATTGGAAACCCAAAGCAAATTGTAAGTCAATCATTAAAACCATTTCATTCAACCAAACAAGCAAATTCTCCCCTCCATATGAACTTGGAAAAAAATGCAATCATACCAAAGCTACTACATATAACAAAAGGCATCGAAACACAAAGGTTGATGTATGCAAGGATGGTTTGAATGGTCAAAAGAAGAACTGAGCAAAGAACAGATAGGACTCTTTGTTGGTAGGGAAGTTTTCTATGACTCCAAACTAGAAAATATAAACTTTGTTTAAGTGCACAATTTCATCCAAACTTCACACAAGGCAACCGATATGTATCTCAAACCATACTTCTATTTCTAAAATCGTGATTACGACATAATTCATGCAAGGATAAGATCACATGTACTTTTCAAAATGCTTCAAGGTCAAACAATGACCAACTCAAGAACTTTTCAAGAAATCAAGATGAATTTGGATTTCATTATTTAATGTTATTGTTATTGAAGATGAAATGATTAATAGAAGAAACATAAATGAGACGTGTCACATTATCATTCACCCTTTTCTTCACAATGGCTTCCTGTCAATCAAGCCAAACACTAGTAACTTTATAACTTCATTACAATTTTATCGCACGGAAAGAGTAGTCTCATATTCCAACATTTTCAATAATCTCCTAATGAGTTCATATACCATTATTTGAGAATTTGCATTCAAGCAAACAAGCTGATAACATCATGAGGCGGTCACCATGCTTTCAATTACTAAAATTGGAAACCCGAAGAGTAAATAACAGAAGTTACATAAACCTCTAGCAATCATAATTTGAGTTGCAATATGAGCTTATCTAAAACATTAAATGCCAATTTTGAAGATAAGACTAGGATATGAGAATTCTAGACAAGGCCAAATCCATGTTTTCAATTTTTATATATCCACTAGGAAGTCACTAGAACATCAAATACCATATATATATATATTTATTTATTTATATATTCACGCTTTATTATATAACATGAATTATCTTTTATTAAAACAAATGAGAAGTATTAAAAATTATATATAATTTATAGGAATTGCGATAACATAATTCTCAAAATTCAAGTATTTCTGAAATACTATTAAAATAGATGACGTATAAGTTAGAAAACTGAATGGAATTTAACCTCTCTTGAGAAATAAAAATCATCGTTTTGTCATCTTCCATCGTACTTGAATTGTTGAGATGGAGAGAGAACATGTGTGATATAAAAGCTTGTTGGAAAAACTTGGATGTTTTATTTCTGGAGCATCGCAACCCAATTACGGAGAAGGGAATTCTAAGGAAATAAGTGGGAAATGAAAGAATCTAAAGACAAAAAAAAAAAAAAACCTCAATAATTATATATTCCACCACTTAAATTATGACAACCAAGAAAATGACTATCAAAACAACAGCTCAAAAAAGGGGGCTTACAGCCCCTCAAGTTTTTACCAACTTACCAACTACAAAATATACAATAGGGCATTACAATAGAACAATAACTCGGATTTAAGACAACAAATCCATATACTGTCCACCATTTGTATCACATCTCAAAATTGAATTTTCATGGATCAAGTTAACTAGACAGTTTACACTTTTGAAACAATAAGCTTTCACATATTTAAGCTCCAAGTTGATACACCAGCATAGATCCATCTTAAGCCCAATCTATCAAGCACCGAGAGGAATCCAATTTCTTTATGTTTAATTTTTTTATATCTTATGTAACTTTTTAAAGATAACAATATAATTTCAATTGCATCAAATAAAAAGTGATCACTAAAAGAATAACCAAGCACAAAAATAATGGACATTGTTACCGGGCAAACTAACAAGTTTAATGCCCAATAAGCATATCCATGGACTTGTAACCCAATGTCACCTTAATAACAAATATTTAACTTCTTCCGAGTGTCGTAACCTCCAAGGGAAGATCCTTATAAAACACCTATAAACATTTAGCCACCAAACTCTAGATCTTCCTATACAAGTTGTGTTAGTGACCAATGCTTTTATGAAGTCAAACGAAGAATGAAGAAGACATAATATAAATCTTGTGTTATTATATAACTTTCTTCACAAAGTAGTTATCTTGGAGATGTAATCATTCATCCAAGTAGGAAGCAAAATATATGAGCACTTTAGCACATATGTCATTCACATAACCATAATAATAATTATTAATAACCAACTTATGAGAGTAATCTCCAGCAGTAAATAATCTAACGATTATGATATAACAGTGTTCATGGTGCCTTAGTTTGCAAAGGGTTCAATTTCACATACAACATTAATCACCATTTATCACTTAGTATTTTAAGATCGGCATTTACAGAGTGCATTTAATGATATCATTTAAACAAACAAAAAGACCACACCACGGTATTACATGAGCATTTAGTTGCCCAAATGACAATATGATATCAGCATTATGATTACACGACTAAACGAGAATGTTGCCGAGGATTAGACACTCCAATTTAACATAGCATTTACCGCCACCTTATATCAGCACCAGTTGCTAAATGTGGCAGCATTCATAAACACTTTGTTTAGATATCCAACATGACTGTAAGGTATAAACCAACATTGCTGTAAAATAGGCTTAATTCAATGACCCAATACTTATCTTCTCATGAACGTCACTGGTCCAAAAAAGGACATGCAAGACTGTCTATATGACATGAAGATAGAGGTATGAAGTAAAAAATTATGCATTCTGCAGTTAAGACATCAATCCACTAATTAGCATTTGTTTGAGTCTTTATTCCACCAAACTTTTGTCTGATTTTGTTAACCCTTTTTGTCGTGTTTGGTGGCAGGTTCAAGGCAGATGGGAGGTGGAGGTGAGCTTCCCAAAGGTCTATAGGAACAGCAGCAAGGTAGGCTTGAAAATTCACCTTGAAAAAGGCCTTTAAACCTCGTTTAGGGCTCAAGGAATTGCTCTTAGAGAGAGATAGAGGAGAGGAGCGATGCCCTATAGAAGGTAGGGCTAGGGCTTAGGGGGTGGAAGGATGGTAGCTTAGGCATGTTAGGGTTACAGCGGGGAGGGTTACAGTGGGGCTGTCAGGGTGCAACAAAGGCAGGTCGAGGGCAAGGTAAGGCAGAAAAAGGGAGGTTGAGGCCTTAGGAAAGGATTTCAGGCTGAGGAAGAGAGGGGCGAGGGTGGTCTAAAGCCTGCAACAAGGTTTTGAAGGCAAACAAGAGAGGGCCAAAAATGTAGGGGGGCATATTTTTATCAGGTCGAAAATGTAGGGGCCAAGAATTAAGAAGGCCGAAATTGTAAGAGGGCTGGATTTTTAAGATAAGGATTTTTTGGATTTTTTGGATTTTTTAGGATTTTGCAAAAACAAATAGAGTTTTTTAGGGTTTACTTATGTGCAAAATAGTAAATTAAACTAATTACAAAAATAAACAAGCAGTTTGACCTAAAATTAATATTTACAAATGTACAAACTAGGGTTTCTTAGGTAAAATAGTGACAACTTAAGATTTTTTATGGATATTACCCTTAAACCCCGCTTTAGAGGAAGATGACCAGCCTTCCTCTTAGAAGTATTTCTCCTTGTCTATTAGATTAAGGCTTCTTGAAACAACCTTTAGGGTTCATTCCAAGAGCCTAAATTAGGGCAAAGTTGGAGATCCAAGGCTAAAACTTCGTAAAGGATAGAAAGTAGATAAAAGGCCCTATTCAAAGAGAATGCAGCCCTAGGGCTACCATTCAATCATTTAAGAAGTAAAATTTACCTATAGTTCATCAAGAAAGACTAAAAATGGAGTAGACTTATTTAAGCATAAGTTCTTCTAACCATTCTAGCATCCACAAAGCATAATCAAAGCAAAGAGCAACCGACTTTCATCCACAAGAGCAAAGAGTCATACCTTCAAGAGGTGCGCATCACTTCATAAGGCCCTTCCTGGATAAAATAGTAACATATTGAGTTTTATCCCATAAGTTGTGATTTGAAAATGACGTGAGGAGATCTATTTATATGTTCTCACTCACTTTTACAAGTAAACCAGGCTGACATGCTTTAATGTCAATTTGAAATTATAAAATGTCAACTTAAAATTATAACATAAATAATATAAAATAATCAAATCTCTGGGTAACTTGGGGCATTTTCCTCGGAGTTTTCCAAAAAATGACTAAAATTGTTAAAAATGAGCAAATTTATCTGAACTGAAGGATGGAGTAAACAAGGGGGGGCGTGTCATGCCCCATCTAACCCCAACAATGTTGATAATCCCTCAACCCCCCCCCCACCCAAATCAAGTAGTACGGCCTGGATGAAAAGATGACGTTATCACTAGAAGATGTCTAAGGGAGGAGGGCATTATGTTGAAAGAGGACCACGAAGGATGTGTCGGGTGACCGGAAGAGGAGGCAAGAGGCTCACAGCTAAAAGAACTGTCATAGGAATAGAAAACAAGTGGGGGTTCATGTGACCCAGTGAACTGCCCCTAGGAGCCCTCGACACTAACCCCGAAGTTAAAAACCCCAACAAAGGGTGGTCAACAATGCCAATAAGCCATAGTACTCTTAAAGACAAAACCAAAGGGTCGACCCATTACCATCCCTCAGAGATGATACTAATAACACCCATCCAGGCTCAACAAAATGCAACCCCTCTCTTTGGGCATACATCTGAAGGTGCACTGGTACAAGTGCAGCATGCTGCATAACAGAGACAAAGATTTTGATTTGGGAAACCACGAAGGGAGAAAACCCAACAACCTTCTTATAGAGATAATCAGTTCAAAGAGAAATGTACATCCAGATACATAATATCAAAAAGATAAACCACAAGAAACGAAGGAGAAACTCCTCCAAAATAGCGAACCCCAAAAAATAGTCTTCTTGTTGTTGTAGCAAACTTCTTCCTTGCTTGGAGCGAGATTGCTTGGTGAGAAATGAAGGAGTCTTTTATTTATACTTTTTCATGTTGACAATTTCATCTTTCAAATGGGGACGACTTGTCTTCTTTCGCTAGGTCGACTTCTCTTTTTGGTGGCATAATAATTGTTGTCTTCATGTTTTTGTTGGGGCCAACTTTGTGAGGATGCCTAATGCAACTACCACATCAACACTTCCTCTTAGCCAGGGAGGCATCATCATACTGGAACACATCTGGATATCATGTATACATCATACTTGTCTCAAACATCTCTATATCATAAGGAAGGTCTTCCAACAAAATCTCAGTCCATCGAGAAGTGTCAACAACTCGACTCAGTCCAACAGGGAGTCGACATGCACCAGCTCAATCCAGTCCATCGGAGAACCTACATATTACAACATGCATCGACTCAACCCAGTCCATCGAGGAGCCTACATGTAACGACACAACTCATTCCATCAAGGAGTCAACAACTCAACCTAGTAAATAGAGGAGTCCAAATGTGATATGTACCAATATGTGCTAGTATGCACCAGCCTCTCCACCCCATCACAGGGTGTCCTAGAGATCTCCCCACTCCATCATAGAGTGCCCAGGAGAATGCACTAAATCTCTCCATCATGTCACATGGTGTCCGAGAGATCTCCCCACTTAGTCATATAGTGTCTGGGAGTATGCGTTGATCTCTCCATCCCTTCTTAGGATGTCCGAGAGATATCCCCACTCCATCACAGAGTGTCCAGAAGAATGTAGTGGCCTCTCAACCCCTTCCTAGGGTGTCTGAGAGATCTCCCCACTCCATCACAGAGTGTTTGGGAGAATTCAATGGTCTCTATACAATCATCTTTCCCTCTCAACAAGGGAAACATTCTCTACTACACCAAGGCTTTCACGAAAGTATCCAACTTTATCTTGGGAAGAGACTTGGTAAGAATGTCAATAGTCTGGTCATCTGTCGAAACATACTGTAGCTTGATCACACCTCTCTGCACCATGTCACGAATGTAGGGATACTGAATCTCAATATGCTTCGACTTATCATGAAATACTAGATTCACTAATAGTTGCACACCGCTCTAGTTTTCACAATGAATCAATGTTGGCTCTAGCTTCTAGCCAAACAATCCTGCAAGGAGTTTTCGAAGCCACATAGCTTCCCAAGTTGCAACACATACTGCAATATACTCAACCTCTACAATACTAAGTGCTACTGAGGTCTGCTTCCTGCTACACAAAGAAATCATGACAAATCCCAAATTGAAGCAACACCCAGAGGTGCTCTTCCTGTCTACAGTGCTCTTGGCCCAATCAAAATCGAAATATCCCTACAATCTCATGTCTCCACTAGAAGCATATCTCAGGCTGTATCCCACTATGCCACGCAAGTATCTCAACACATGTTTTGTAGCAACCCAGTGCACTTGTCTCAACTCACTCATGAATTGGCTAAGAGCACTCACTGCAAAACAAATATTTTGTCTAGTGTTAACCAGATACATCAACGATCTGATCAACTGTCGATACATGGTGGGATCTATCGAATCTAAATCGAAAGGAAAATCTCTCAGCTTCTTCAAATTTGAATCCATCAAGGTGGCCATGGACTTTATAGTCCTTCATCCCAAATCTCCTCACGATGTCAATGTAGTACTTCCCTTGACTCAGGAAGTACCTCGTCATGCCTCTACCATACTTCTAGTCCCAAGTAGTAGTGCATCAAACCACGATCCTTCATTTCAAGTTCAGAGGATAGCTTTCCTTTACACCATTCAATAAGTTTCTCGGCTTCGATGAGAAATAGATCATCAACATAAAGTACAAGAATCGAGGGTTCTCCATCCACAACCTTGTAGTAAAGGTTGGGGTCTGCATTACTCTTGGTGAATCCCAAGCTCACCAAGTATCCATCAATCTGAGCATACCAAGCACGTGGTGCTTGCTTGAGTCCATATGAGGCCTTCTTCAGCCTGCAAACATGGGACTCCTTCCCATGGATTTCAAAACCCTCTTGCTACTCAATGTATACCTCTTCCTTGATCACACCATTGAGGAAGACAATTTTAACATCCATTTGATGCAACTTCCATCCCATAGCTAAAGCAATAGCAATAATCGTCCTGATGGAAGTATATCGAGCAACGAGAGCAAGTGTCTCATCATAATCAACTCCCTCTTTCTAAGAGAATCCTCTAGCCACAAATCTAGCCTTGTGTTTTTCAACACTGCCATCTGCTCCATGCTTGATTTTGTAAATCCACTTGGAAATCACTACTGACTTCCCCTCAAGTCTCGGCACAACTTCCCACACGTCATTCTTCATGATGGATTGATATTCTTCCATCATGGCATATTTTCGTACCTGTTGGTTTGAAACCTCCTCATAGTTGGAGGGCTTTGAGTCAATGATGTGGCTCATCAAGGCTACATTGCTCGAGAATCTATGAGGTCTCTTACTTTCTCGAAAAGTACCACAAGGAGCTTCATGCCCCATAGCATCCTGCAATGTCTGTCGTGACCATGTAGGCCTCTTTTGGCCCACTGCAACATCTCTGGGAACATCAACTGGCTCTACTAGATAAATGGGACCAACCTGCTCAAGCTTCTCAGTTGGCTTTCTCTGAACTGTTGGAGGGGGAGATGATACCATCTCTTTTGGAGCTACCAGCTCCTCAACATCAATCTCCATATCAGATCCTTTGGATTTTCTGAAAGCCACTTCCTCTTTGAAGGAAACATCCTTGTTGACTTCAGTGTGTCTTGATCCTGGGATGTGAATCATGTAAGCCTTCAAAGACATTATATCCCACAAATGTCCATTTTCTTCCTAAAGGCTCTAGCTTTGTCCTCTTTTCTTTGGGGACATGAATATATACCAGACAGCCAAAGGTTCATATGTTGGTTGTGGATCCTGATCTTCCAGATTTAGAAATGTTATTCAGTCGTGTTTGTACCCCAGGATTATTGTACAGTCGTTCCCCAACTTTTGGGTTTGGGGCAGCGCCCCAAAACAGGGGGTTC
Source organism: Pseudotsuga menziesii (assembly GCA_001517045.1). Classification (NCBI taxonomy): domain Eukaryota; kingdom Viridiplantae; phylum Streptophyta; class Pinopsida; order Pinales; family Pinaceae; genus Pseudotsuga; species Pseudotsuga menziesii. Next base: position 154,045 of record LPNX011147928.1, read on the forward strand.
GGGGCAGCGCCCCAAAACAGGGGGTTCGGGGCAACGTCCCCGAGATACGGGTGTTCGAGGGCAACACCCCAGATATACGGGTCTTCAGGGGCAGCGCCCCCGAGAAATGGGGGTTTCGAGGGCAAATCCCCCGAGAAAACTTTTTGGGATGTTTGTTAACCAACAGTTTTGCGGACACATGGTATTGGGTTAACCGTAGTATTTTTCCCATGGTATTTCCCCTATAAAAGAAAAGCATTGTAATACAGCTTTGTATGGTATGATATGGTATTGTATTGTATTGTATTGTATTGTAAACAATCTCTGTGATTGTGTGTGAGAGGCCATGAGAGTGTGAAGAGGAAGTGTAGTAGAGTTGTTGCATGTTGTATCCCTTCATCTTTCTGCACGCTAATAAAAGAACTGGCAATTTCTATGTGTACGTAGCCCATTTCTTGGGTGAACCACATTATATCTGTGTCGCTATGTATGTGTTAAATGTGTTTTTGCATCTTGTTTAATGATTTAACTGTATATCTGTTATTGCTCTGCGGTCCTGTTTCTAACATCATAAGTGACCAACTTCTGGCTTCACACCTATGAAGGCCTCTTCTGGAGTCATGTTCCTCAAGATCTTATGAGGACTTGTATTCTACACATATACTAATGTATTGAAAGCTTCTACCCACAAGAACATATGCAGACACTGATCATGAATCATAGCTTTGGTTGCCTCGGTAATCGTTATGTTCTTCCTTTCGATAACCCCATTCTGTTGAGGGTTTGTAAAGAGCAGTGTACTCCCTCTTAATTCTTGTTTCCTTGCAGAAATCACGTAAGTCTACAGAGGTGTATTGTCCTTCATTATCTGATCTCGAGACCTTGATCCTTTCCTGACAGGTTCTTGACTTGTGCCTTGAGTTATTTGAACCTGCATAACACCTCTTCAGATTCTTGGGACTTAAGGAAGTAAATCCATGTCTTCCAAGAGTAATCATCAATAAAAGTCATATAATAGTGGCATCCACCCAATGAAGCAAATGTCATGAATCCACACAAGTCTAAAGAAACTAAATCCAAGATCCCTTTAGACCTGTTGTCACTACTCTAAAAAAAACGTTGGCATTTTTACCAAGTGCACATTCTCTACATATACCATCATGGTCTACACAGAGCACTAGAAGTCTCGTCACCATCGTCCTCAATGACGGAAGAGCTCTATAGTGTAGATGAGCAAGTCTCATGTGCCATAGCTCACCAAAACTGGTAGAATCATGTACCAATTCATGAACTGGTTGCGTACTCAACCTGTATAAACTCTCCTCTCGAACACCAATCACACAAGCTGAATCTATGCTAGAGTTCTTGCGCCATGCAAGAACCTTCCCATCAGAGAATGCAACTTTGTAACCTTTGTCCTCCAAGGCTGATATGGAGACAGGGTTCATTTTCATTCCAGGTACATACAACACATCACTCAAATGTAGAGTATCACTAGAATCCAACTAGAGAGAGGTAGCCACAGATCCCTTCAAAGTATATCTAGCATCATCCACAATTACAACACGTAGATGGGATTCTTCATCTACCACATCTGTAAGATTCTCCTTATAACCTGCCATATGTATAGATGCACGACTATTGTCAGGTAAAATATATAACAAATTAATTTAACTTATATTATTGTCAACCAGGGTAGGTAAACTTAGAGCTACTACACTATATGTGCAAGGCAAGACAATTTTGGCAGTGGACATTAAATTCCTAAAGAGATTTCAAAGAAGAATAATATAAATCTACTCTAATACTTACTCAAGACTCAACCTATGCTAAAATTAAACTCACACCTCAAAACGCAAACTTTTGTTTTCAATGCAGGGAAGGATATTTAAGTAAAATCCTTTGAAAGATACTATTTGCCAAAACCAACTCTAACTATGGTAACCTAAAACAAATCTCTATGCAATCCAATCCAAACCAGATCCATGCTCTAAAAATGCCAAAGTAAACCTATGTCTGCAATATCAAATCAAATGAACAAAGCAAAACCTTCAAAAAGCAAATCAACTTCTAGTCCTCTTCAATCAATCTCTTACAACAACCATTAAGCTTAAAGTTTGAATCAGAAAGTAACAAAATTAGATCTACTTCTAGCTTTCAAGTA
>LPNX011147928.1:156476-172556 GCA_001517045.1 Pseudotsuga menziesii
AAATAAGCAATAAACTAACTACTCTGTCCAGAGACTATGGAAATCGAATCTGCAATTATATCAATCTTGTCAATCAAACCTACAACCTATAATACTGTATTCAAAACCAAAAGGAACGGATCCTATGGAAAGCTTTCAAATCACACAAAGCTGAGTTTGAATCACATGTTCAAATACTGAAAACAGAGCAACAACTATTCAAATGCACAAGAATTCTAACTACTCCTTCAAATCATTCATCAAACTATCAAATTCGAGACAGAGATCCGAAACTATGCAATTATTATATGTACAGAAAATCAAAATCAAATAAAAAATGAGCTTGTTGCGTCTACAAGAAATCAAAGTCTAGAATCATAAAGGATCTACAAACAAATAGTAAATGGAAACAGAGTTTATAAACAGATATATATACCTTCAGCAATGAATCAACACATAAGTACTATCTACTGAGTGAGATTGCACAAAGAACAGCTAAATACAACATCTGGTAGGTGGGCCCTCCCTCCAAATGCACAAATCACACTATATAACAAGACTTCTTCCCAGGAAAAAGACTTCCATTAAACAAAGATCACGAGTACAGAGTTCTTGCTTCCAGCAGTATTCAAGCTTAATGTCTATGCCTTTCTTTTTTAGCCATTGAAACAATGGTTTGTATAGGATTACAATAGATAAGGGGAAATATCAAATTATGGATTTGATCCCCAAAAATCTCCCCAAAACTGATAGTCACTATAATTCTGGATTTTACGGTTTCTATCAGGTAAGAATTTCTCCTAGACTATTGAGAATTTGAGGAAACGGCCCGCAATGTTAGGTAAATGGATACCTTCCTGAAGTGGCTTTTCAACGGTTTCACCAGATTCTTCACAGTTTGATCAGGAGTGAACCCGAAATCAAGTTCCTGGAGAGATGATGGAAATTGGCAGTTTGCACAAGAAAACATTGTATGTCAAAGCCCATGTGCCCACATTTGCTGAGGAGATCCGCAGATAGGATTTTGGATAAGTCTCCCACGAACCAGTGCAGTACGAGGTGCCAAATTGAGTGCAGAAAGGCTGGGTCTCGACTCTGCAAAGGAATACTAGGCCACTCTTTAAGAAATCAAAGATTATTCATCAAACAACTTTCCAGTAGTTGATGAAACAAGATAATTTTTAGCTAAAGTATAAAAAATGTAGCTTAATTCAAAATATCACCAAGTCCTTTTAAATGATGAGATTATGATCAAAATGGTTCAAAAACTGATATAGGGACCCTCATAAAGGAATGAACTTTAATGAAATGAGCTTCACAAACAATCAAAAAGATGGCCAAAAATTGGGGCCATCAACTATCTATCAACAAAGTATCACTAGTGGTAGGAACAGTGCTTGACAGAGCGGAGATGAAGAAGAACTTTGTACGATCATCATTCCTTGACTTCTTATGAGAAGTGTCTTCATCAATATTTGGAGTTGAGGCTTGGTGCCTTCTCTTCTTTGAACCACGACACTGTTTGGCATAGTGACCGTACTTATAACATCTGAAGCACTGGATGTGTGAAAGATCCTTCTTCTTCTTTTGTTCTGGAATGGTACATGATCTTTCACCATTGTCTTTCCTGCCATGAAACTTTCTTCCCTTAACTTTTCCTTTCCTGGCATGAGTTGTAAGGGCTGGACTTTCCTCATGTTGAGCGCCATGCAATCTGCCCTCTAGTTGCAAGTCTAGTCTTTTCTTGTGTACAGTCTACCCATAATCGATCAAACTTGGGCAACTTGGATCGCCCACAAAGACTCCGAACGAATGGTTCCCCAGAAGGGGGAAGACCATTAAGAGTCGTCATGACAAGTTCTCTATCTTTAATCGATTCTCCAATGGTGCTCAATTGATCTCTTAGCTCAAAGATCTTCATGAAGTAAAAAGCAACTGAATCTGACCTTGTCCTCTTGATTTTGGTTAGTTGTTGTCGTAAGGCAAGAGCTCGGTTGATGTTGCTATTTTCAAACAACTTCTTCAAGACTCCAAACATCTTCGTGGTTGTCTTCTTCTGAGAGATCTATGGGACCAAATGGTCTTTTACTGAAGCTATCAAGATCATTCTTGCCTTAGCATCATTCTTCCTCCACTAAGTCTTTTCGCCTTCTTTTTTTGGTTCTGGGCCCTTCTCATTAACACACTTGAGGAGATCATTTTCTTCCAAGATAACGAGAACTCTAGGCTTCCAAGAGTTGAAGTTGGAAGCCCCATCAAGTCTATCTTCAACCTTCATATCAATCATCTTGTTTGCAACTTGAAAACCCTAGCAAGAGATAGGCCAAAAATAAAGTTGGGATTCTTGCAAATCTGACTCCACAGAGAGATGCACCCTATCAAGGCAAGTTGGAGAAAGTCAAGATCGAGCCAAAACAAAGAACAGAAGGGCTTGAATCAAGAAACCCTAGATCTCGACCTAGCAAAATTCGGTCAAAAATTGAAAGTTCACCAATCCGAAATTTACCTCCATAGTGGTTTGCCCTCCTAGGGCGAATTCCAATATATTGTTTTCAAGATAACACTGAGGTTGCAAAGCTCCAAAGTATGGAGCCCTAGTTTCCGCAATGGCTTCTTTTAACACTACTCTAATACCATGTTAGGTTTTAAAGATAGCAGTATGATTTCAATTGCATCAAATAAATAGGATCACTAAAAGAATAACCAAGCACATAAATAATGGACACAGATTTTGATCTGGAAAACCACTAAGGGAGAAAACCCAGCAACCTTCTTATAGAGATAATCAATTCAAAGAGCAGTGTACATCCAAATACATATAGCAGAAAGATAAACCACAAGAAACAAAGGAGAAACTCCTCCAAAATAGCCAACCCCAAAAAATAGTCTTCTTGTTACTGTAGCGAACTTCTTCCTTGCTTGGAGCGAATTTCCTTGGTGAGAAAAGAAAGAGGCGTCTTATTTTGGTACTTTTTCATGTTGACAATTTCATCTTCAAGTGGGGGCTTGCCTTCTTCGATTTGGCCAACTTATCTTTTTGGTGGCATATTAAATGTTGTCTTCATGTTTCTGCTGGGGGCAACTTTGTGAGGATGCCTCACGCAGCAACCACATTAACACTATTTGGTGTATCAGCAGATCTGTGTACAACTTTCTAACTTGAAAAGGTCTAGAGTACAACATAGTTCAGTAGCCCAACATATGAGGTGCCCCCAATCTTGCCCTATGTTTTGTCTAAAAAATAACAACTTCCACAAGTCCAGTGTTTTGCTCCATTTCATCATGCTTAAATAGATTCCTGAGTCTTGCATAAAGTGATTGAATTGAACCTGCCAGATAGACTTGTCCAAATTGTAAAAAACCCCTCTTAAAGTTCTATTGTTTGATGTGTGCAAATAATTCCATTGCATAGATCTCCAAGGAAATGAATATCTAAAAGAAATTCCATTCCTCACATAAAATTGTGAACCCGTAAAACTCATCCTTGGCAGCAAATGGATATTTGCTGCTGGTCGGATACAAAATCTACATGCTCAAGAATCAAATATTCAAACAGAAAAGGAGCTCTAAATATGGACAAGAAAGAAGTGGAAACTGCAATAATATTGAGTTTCCAAAAATGAGAGGCTTAAATTCCTCCTAAACAGATACAATGTACATCTGCCTGGGGTGTGAGCAGAGTTGTGAGTTCCACTGAAATAACTCTAGGGAATTGATTCTAGACAATTTTGAGCAACTTCCTTTCACAAAAATCTATAACAATCCCAAAATTTGGTAACCAAGAAGATGGACAATAGGATTACAAGAATCAAAGAAAACAAACAATTTAGGAAACTGTAAAAGCACTTTAGACTTAGCTCAAACTGTTAGCATATTACAGAACAACCAAATTTGATGTGTCACATATTTGATGCAACCAACAATTCAATTCTCAATAAAAAGCACACCAATATCTACAATTGTCTGTAGAGAAGCCTTAATATATGTTATTTTAAGAGATATGATGCAACTCTTGCCTAATGCAAATATGTGTAATGCACAACAAAGCGAAACTCGAGCTTGATGATCCGATGGAAGTCTTAGAGCATTGGGGCTCAGTTCCCTGTACTACAAGTAGAGAGCCTCCACCTCAGCATCAGCAAGACAGGTTGGAAAGCAAGCACACTACCAGTAGAGGTTACCAAACATTTTAGGAAACTGTAAAAGCACTTTAGATTGACTTTGCTCAAATTGTTGGATGCTTATTGAACAACTAAATCTAATGAAGAATTTGATGTGTCACACATTTGATCCAACAAACATTTCAATTAACGATTGTAAAGCAAAGCAGGTATCTACAAAAAAATTTTGTGTTTTATGAGATACGATGCACTCTTGCCTTGTGCAAATATGTGTAATGTCCAACAAAGTGCAACTGGAGCTAGACCGTCTGGTGGAAGTCTTAGGGCCTTCGGGTTTGGTTCCCCGTACTACAAGTAAAGAACCCCCAACTCGGCAGCAGCAAGCTAAGTGTACAAGAAACCCATGAAGAGAAGACAGAGGCAGCTTGTAAAGCAGGCATTCTACCAGCAAGGTTACCGGATGTGCTAATAGGGCAAGGGGGTGCACCAAGCAGGCAATCAGTGGCAATGAGGCCAAAAGTATAAAATAATGATGGTTGGCCCACCCGACCACCATGGGGAGGAAATCTAGGAGATCAGGCATAATGTAGTATGAATATGGGCAAAGATTTGGTGACAAGGTGGGACACTAGACCACCTAAAGCAGATTACGCAGCACCCCTAAAAAGATTAGTTGCTATTTTAAGTACAGTCGGTTGCCCTCAAGGAGCTTAAAAACTTTATTTAGAGAACTGAACTTGTGCACTTTGGACTTGGGTCCCAATCTTGATTTTTTGTGTTGGCATAAGGCATTTACTAGGGCCAGATTTGATCTGATATGTTGAAGCTGCTTACTGGTTGATTTTAATCTCGAGTATGGGGCTTTCCTCAGTTATGTCTATAGCTTTGTAAAATGCTAATATTTCATTTTTTAAGGAAAAAGAAGAAAGAATCTACAACTGATTTATCATATGTTCATCAGATAGAGTACTGAATCAAAGTATCTTTAAATGATTTGGAAAATGAAAATCAGTTCTGATTATACCTATAAGTTTTATTAAAAATAATCTCAATGGATACAGATTTCCAAAGAGAGAGAACCATGAAGAACCGTACTCCTTACTTCTTTAACTTAATACACCAATAATTTAATAAATACAGGTGAAATCCACATATTTGATGAATGACTTCCCATTATTGTCTGTGCTCAAAGAAACATGAAGGCCCTTATTAACCCCAAAGAAAGAGAATGCATTCACTTGTTGAGAGAAAGCACCTTTGTGCTCATTAATTGACCCGTAAACCAATTCAAAAAAACAATCCTGCCAATGTCAAACCAGCTACCCTAATTGACCCGTAAACTAATTCAAAAAAACAATCCTGCCAATGCCAAACCAAGTTCCAACTACCCTAATTGATCGTTTTGTGGTAAGCATTTTCAATAATAGAATGCCATGGCTGTAAACATCTCTTTGGGTGGAAACTGTCTCACCTAATCCATACAATATTCATCAATTTTTTTGTTGTGGTAAGAATTTTCAATAATAGAATGTCATGGCTGTAAACATCTCCTTGGGTGGAAACTATCTCACCTAACCCATACAACATTCATTTTTTTGTGCAGGATATTTTCTCCAGCCTAGGTAAGGTCAATATGTTACGTTTGTCCATAATGCTGATGTCAGGCTTACATAGAGAGAAAGCACAATTGTGCACGTGAATTGACCCTTAAACTAATTCAAAAAAATATCCAACAACAATTCTGCAAATGCCAAACGCTCTGTGAAACTAGCAGCAACAAAGAAGGTTTTCCTGTATGCATGTGTTTTTGCATGCAAAAGACTTAAATTAGGAAACCAGTTGTATTTAATTTACTTTTCCTAAGTTTACCTTAGAAAATAAATTAAAGTGATCTAAATTAACTTTAGTGAAACACTAGTTAAAGTGAAAGTGAAATTAGGGTTTTTGCTTTACCACTAGTTACAGTGAAAGTGAAATTAGGGTCTTCGCTTTACCTAAAGTTATAAAAGAGAGATCAATTGGTGGGGAGGACACACACACTTGTATTCCGACAGAGACAGGATACAGACAAGGAGAGAAAGTCAGACAGAGGATTTAGCTAGGAAGACGGAGGAGCGAGCAGCAAGATCACCGAGCTTCGTAGAGCTGGGCCATACTCTCACATAAGAGGGTGTTGAGGTTTAGCTAGGATTTGCCCATTGATTATGTCGGGTACTGCATTCGCCAGGTTTGGGTGAATTTGCAGTGATTGTAAAAGTTCCAGATTTTCTCAAAATAAAATCTATATCTGACTGTTGCACTGATTTTCCCATCTTGGGTTTTTTCTGAGGGTTTCCAAACCCAAAATAATAAAGTCAATATTGTGACGTGATGTTGTGATTTATTTCTCAGTTTTATATTCTGCTGCATACTATAAAAGATATTCATGTGTGGTTATCAGTAGAGATTTGCATGCACTATTTAGCCCTAGTTTGAATATTAAAGGAAAATTTACATGGTATCAGAGCTCTGGTGAGCTAAAGTTGAGAGATTTGCAGCAACAGTAATAGATCAGGGGCAGATCTATAGGAAGACACAAACCTAAACTTCCAGATCTAGGGTTTGACAGGCACACTTCACTATGGTCGTGCAGTTGAGAGTTGAGGATAGACTCCAAGGTGCTCAGAACTTTCCTACATAGAAAAAAAGGATCACAAGGATCCTAGACGTCAGTGATGCAAAGGAGCACATTGACTCCACGAAGGTTGCTCCCACAGATCTGACAAATCTAGCAACTTGGAAGAAGATTGATTCCAAAGCCATGTTGATTATCATGGATGGAGTGAAGGACCATATAGTCCCTCACCTTTCTGATAAGAAGACCGCAGCAGAGATGTGGATGGCTTTGGAGAGTCTATACCAAAGCAAGAACAAGAACCGGAAGATGGTGTTGAAGAGAGAATGCACAACACCAAGATGGCCAAGGGAGAAGGAGTGGTGCCTTATCTCACGAGGCTCACACAAATCAGGGATGAGATTGGAGCTGTTGGCTCTAAAACAGTGGATGAGGAGCTAGTTCAGATAGCCCTCAAAGGCTTCTCTAAGCCATGGGGCACCTTTGTCAAAGGTGTTGTGGCTAGGGAGAAGCACCCTGATTGGCAGAGACTATGGGATGACTTTGTGCAGAAGGAGACCCGCATGGGTCAAGGATCAGGCTCATCTAACGTCCCCACAGATTGTGGATGAGGAGGCTCTAGCCCTTACATGGAAGAGCAAAGGGAAGGCAAAGAGGAAGAAGGATGGTAAGAAGAACCTTGACGTGTCAAAGGTCAGAAGGATGGTAAGAAAAACCTTGACGTGTCAAAAGTCAAGTGTTTTATCTGCCACAAGTAGGGACACTTTGCCTCCCAATGCCCAAACAGGAAGAAGAAGAGCAACACTCATATGGCTGGATCTACAGAGGTGGATGAGTTCAGCAAGAACTTCGATGAGGAGTTTTGCTTGATAGCTTGCATGGCAAGCACCACAGGGAGCAACATATGGTACATTGACAGTGGAGCATCTAGTCACATGATTGGACAAAAGAGATTTCAGAGACTTGCAGGAGGGTGGAACAGGGATCCACGTTGAGCTGGGTGATGATGCGCGGTATCAGGCGCAAGGAGTTGGCACTGTTTCGTTTGAGAGGGAGTATGGCAAACCCCTCAGTTTTGCTAATGTGTTATATGTTCGAGGACTAACCAAAAACCTTATATCAGTTTCCACTATGGAGGACAAGGGATATCAGGTGAAGTTCTGTGACCATAGAGTATATATCAGGGCCAAGGGGTCAGATAGGAGCTTGGATCGGGTGATTGGCAGAAGGAGCGGGAAAGTGTACAAATTACACTTTGAGCTTGCAAAGGCTCTAGTCAACAACAGCAACAGTCATGGTGGGTTGTGGCATAGGAGGATGGCACACTTACACCATGGAGCACTGAAGCATTTGAGACAGGCAGTCATTGGAGTTCCTCAGGTACAGGAGAAAAAGCATAACCACTGCAAGGGTTGTTCTTTGGGAAAGAACATCAAGAAGCCTTTCCCACAGAGTGAGCACAAGTCTAAGGAGCCCTTGGACTTGGTGCATTTTGATGTATGCAGACCTATGAGTGTCCATTCTGTTACCAACTTTTTTGTACCATACTTGGGTTACCTGAGGAGCCGTCGGTTGACAGACTTGTTCAAAATCTGATTCCAGTGTATCAGTTGATCCGTCTGCTTGTCTAGCCAATATTGGCTAGTCACTTTTTTATTTGAATAATTTTGACCATGGCCCCGCGAGGTTTGTAATAAAATGTGCTAGTAGGATATTTTTGAGTGGTTCGGTCTCCTGAGACGTAGAATCTCAAATAGGGTATTCCAGGGAGTTTTCTACCCCTAACAATTATGCTTTGCCTTCAGCAGAGTATAATTGACGAGGTTTTCTCTCGCTTCCTCCAAAGCTGGAATGCCCAATGTTGAATTATGGGCCTTGGGGGGTTATTAGAGCCCAACTGAGTGTTATAAGCCTACTAGACATTATTTAGATAGATCATGCTCATGTCCTAAGTCATCTGGACATATAAAAAAATTTCGAAAAAATCTTTTTCGAACAGTGAAAAAATTATTTTTTAAAATTTTAAATTTTAAATTACTTTTCCAAAGTTTTTTTGGTTAATTTTTCCATTAATTAAATGGAAAAAACCCGTTCGTGGTAAATAAGCCATCCAGGCTCCGAATTCAGTGATTGAAGGCTCTAACCTTAAGTCAAAAATCATACTTGATCAGCCAGCCAGTCAGAACCAACTTTCAGATCAACAATCGGACACATAATGCATTTTTACTCAAAAAAGTCAGTTTTGAGTAAAAAAATGATTTTTTATTAAAAAATGATTATTTTGGAGAAAATTAAAACTCTCCAAATTAATCCAAATTCAGTGAAATAAAAGGCTAAATGACATCTCATGGAGCAGTTATGATGATTGGAGTTATCATAACTCAGCTTCAGTCATCATTAAAAGAGCAATTAATTTATTATCAGTTAGCAGACATGTCATCTCCAGCTAAAGATGAGATGGAGAGCAGTCATTGGTTCGGTGATTTGATCGAGGTGAAGACTAAAGCTTGCACCATCAGTGGGCTTCCCAAACCTAACGGAGGCTCCAGCCAGACCTAAGGATGAGCTTACCTACATCACACGTGTGGCCTCATCCTTGGCTTTTTTTCAGCGCACAGGTTTGGAGTGGGGGCGCCTTGCCTGGGTGGAGGCCTCCCCTCACTCCCGGTTCTCTGGTTTAGGTCTGAACTCTTTGTTAGGTGGCTAAGCTGGTTAGGGTTGATTTTTTGGTTTTAGGGTTTTAGCACTCTCTCATTTGTTAAATAGAGGCTCTTTCAGCTCTATTGGAGAGGAGAGTTTGGCATACAAACTCTGTTGGATTTTGTAAGCTTCTTTTGTTAATAAAATATTGAGACTTTGGAGGTCACTTGATGCGCTTTTGGCATTGTGTCTTCATCCTATGTGAAGTAATATCTCTTTCACCATACCCTTGTATTGCAATTTGATTATTATGTTTATTGAAAACTAACAATCTAGTACTTAGGCTTCTAATCAAATCTGCATTAAGTGTTTGTGTCTTCAGGGATTGCATCTAGCAGGAGCTTTCGGCATCTAATACCTTCACCATACAAGTGTTCCATTACTAATATTTTTGTTTGCAGGGTTGCAAGCGGTTCCGAATCTTTCTTGCCTTCTCCAAACAAACTTCAAAAAATTCTACTGGTTACTTTGATTGCTACAAGTGGATCTCTATTTTCAAGGTTCTATCTTACCTCTTTTCCACTTTTGTAGAAGTTATCAAGTCATTTAAATCTTTATTTTAAGCTTGCTTGGCTTCTACTAAGTTAGATCTAGGCCTTTTAGCCTTAGATCTACTTTTTCAAAGCTAGATCCATCTTTCTAAAGGTCCATTTTTAAAGATCTAGTTTCATTTCCTTTTTTAATCCATCTATCTTTTTGCCTTGGAAAACGTGCACGAGTTTTCTCGAAAAACATGCAAATTTTCCATTTTTTTGGGCTTGCTGGTTTTCTGTATTTTTCATTAATTCTAAATTCTGAAAATTCATTAAAAAATCAGAAATTTTTCAATTTTTTTCAATTTTTTTTTATTTTTACTTTTTCTCGAAAAGCGTGCCATTTCAAGCTCGCTGTTTTTTGGGCTGATTTTTGACTTTTTCTGTTAATTCTAAATTCTAGAAATTCATTAAAAAATCAGAAAATTTTCAATTTTTTTTTTACTTTTTCTCGAAAAGCGTGCCATTTCAAGCTCGCTGTTTTTTGGGCTGATTTTTGACTTTTTCTGTTAATTCTAAATTCTGGAAATTCATTAAAAATCAGAAAATTTTCTCTTTTTTTTTAATTTTTTGACTTTTTTCTCGAAAAACGTGCAATTTTGTACTTGCTGTTTTTTTTTACTGATTTTCTGCAATTTTCTGTTATTTTCCAAATTCTGGAAATTAGCCTAAAATGTTAAAAAATCTTTAATTTTAAATTCGCAAAAAATCCCAAGTCGTTTCGCCAAAAATCGTGCATTTTACATAAAAAACGGTGAGCTTGCCTGATCCTTTCCAAGTTTTGATTTTGGGTCTCATTCCATTGTTTTGATCTCCTGTTTCATCTCATAAGGCACTTGTCTTCTCATCCACTTAATCTTTTCGAATCACAGGTTAAATTTTGTTTCCTAACACTCTCACTAGTCCTTGTTTAGAGCTCTTATCCACAGGTGAACCAAAAGCAAAACCAAACAAGAAAGAGCAAGCAGAATTAGATCCAAAGACAAGGATCCAAAGCCAAAAAAAAAGTCATTCTTCTTTGTACAAACTCATAAGACTTTTTCATTTTTACTTAAGTTACTTCTCAAAGTCTTGACAAAGATTAAGTTCCAAAAGCATTTGTACTTCATTAATGAAACAAGGCTAAGTGGGATAGGGCCTCCCATACTTGGTTTTTCTTCCCATTTGGGGAAGAGTGTTTTTTGTTCTCTGCCTAGATTTATTTCAAGTACTTAGAGTAGTTTCATTTTTTTTGCAAAGTAGATACTAATTGTTAGATTAGCCCATTTTGTTTCATTAACTAGGTTGATTACTTCATCTTTTAATTTTTTGTATCTTTCATAAGTAATTCAACTGTTTAAAGTAGAAATCCTTGAATCTCACTTTGTAGATCAAGAGTGCTCTCTATCGAAGAGTTGTCTTTTCATTGTTTAATAAGTTAATCAATTAATCTTGAAATTCTCTTGAACTTGTCGTAATCCAAGTCAAGAGCACTCTCTATTAGAGAGCATTCCCACTGCATATCCTTGCATCAAGCATATAGATTAGCTAAGTCTCTTGAACCACTATCATAAGACGAGGTCAAGAGTGCTCTCTGTCGGAGAGTTTTAATTAATTAACTTAATAAAATTCGCAACTCACATCCCTTTAATTAATTAACCCCTTTCCCTCCTTGCCGGAGTATGCTTTGACCGATCTTTGAACGGAATACTCAGAAACGGCATTGGATCTTTAAACCCCACAAGAGGAACTTAACTAAAACTTTTCCCCATAACCAACGCACCAGCGTTGTTCGATAAATACTGAGGCATGTGGGCAAATTCCAAGTGTGGGTGCTGGGCTACCTAATCTGGGCATTGATAGTTAAGTTATTGAACACTTACCTTTGACCCCAGACAGGTCCGTCATGTCTTCGAACGGAGCCACTGAAGATATTACCGATTAGGACATCCAACCACCATAAGTGAAGATCACAAACAAAAAACTCTTAAAACTTACCAAGAGCACTTGCAAAACCTAACATTCACTGACATCTTTTGGGATTCACATATTTACACTCAAAGCATCTCTGATAAGTTGACTCCATAGGCACTGGTCCCATCTTTTAGCATTGTTGATAATCTGGGCCATTTGCCCATCGAATGTTTGATTATAAATCATATCTGTGAATGCTTTATCTATTTCGTGAAGCTCTCAAATATTTGTGTATCTTTCAATTCTGGTGATAGCAACGTGGATTGCTTTGTCTTGTGTTAAATTCATTGCATTAATCATCTTAAATCACAATAACTCCTAAACAACACCCATCCGCATCCGAAACATCTAAAAATTAACTTAAACATTGAGCCATAGAAAACTCTTTGTTAGGGACTACCCCCCTTGGCTTCGTTAGGAGTTAGCCTAAACAGAGGAGCTAGGAGTAGGTGACAGTACCTAGCTCTGTGCTTGCCCCCAAGGTCACACCTCTCCCACTTTCTCAAGTGAGGAGACAGCTTTCAGAAGATTTCTGCTGCTGGTGTGCAATCGGCGAACAACATCTTTTGGCGCCGTTGTCGAGGACAAATCTTTTTGTTCCTGGACGACCTTTGTTTCTTTTAGTTTTTTACCTTTTATCCTTTTTGGTAGATTTTTTAGTCTAATCACTCTCTGAAATTAGACTTAAGTCCACCTGGCGACTCCACTGTCAGTTAACACCTCAAGGTATTCTACTAGAAGAAACTCTGTAGGTTTGGTCGATTTCATCCCTGACCCCGAAAAGGTCTTAAGGAGGAGATTAAACAAACTATCTTCTCGTAGGATCCTTGCAGAACTTGGATCTGAGTCTGTTTCAGACATCCATCTTTTATTTCCAGAAAACTTAGAAAATTTGCAAAATAATAACTGTTTCCTTAATCCAATGGGTGAGTTTTTTACTCAACTTAACTTTGCTTAGATAGCAGGTCATCCTCATGATATCCCTGACAAGGCTATCGACAAGCTTACGACATATAATGGCACTGATGCCTCCCTCTCTGCTGAGCAGCATATCAGGAATTTCACTAGACACTGTGGTGCCCATGTCAGGAGTATTGATAGGCATGAAGATGTTTACATGACCTTGTTTACCTTGTCTTTGGATGACAAGGCTGGCAACTGGTGCGATAATTTGTCGGACAATTCTTTCGCCACCTTAGCAGACTTCAAGGCTGCTTTCCTTGGAAAGTTAGGCAGCAAAAAGGAGCCTAGACATCTAGTAGCGGCTTTGACCAGCATAAAGAAGTCCGAAACTGAAACAATGGACGATTCAACAATAAGTTCACTGAATTAGCAAATTCCATCCCTGCCACTTACTCTCCTCCAGCAACTTCTGTTTTGGACTATTACATCGAAGCTTTAAGTGGTAAAATCCAATACCAAATTAGAGATAAGGAGCCGGCTACTTTACTTCTAGCTCAGGGTTTGGCTATCAAAATTGATAACAATATGCAGTCATCTGGTGAGTCTAACCTCCACGGTTATTCAAGGTCTTGCACCCCTTTGAAAATTAGTGAGCCCAAAGACAAGGATCCTTTATCAGCTATGAAGGATGCCTATGAAAAACAGATGATCGATATGAAAAGGGAGATGAAGAAGAATATGGATGAGGCAGAACAGAAACATTTAGCGCAGTTAAAGGAAATTCAGAATAGGGTAATAACAATGGAAAGAACTCAAACTCAGCCTGCTCCTAGAACTTTTCCTACCAAGCCAACATGGCAGAGAAAGAATCCCAACCATGAGCAGAGGCATCCTCATCAGCGAGAGGCCACGAATGTGGTTGAACCTTACAAACCATTTTGTAGGGCGTGCAGAGATTTCCATGAGGAATCTGGCTACCATTATGCATGTTATGTCCAGGAGCATGGTTATCCCGAGGGGTGCGGTCCTAGTACGTTTGCAAGAGAGCCTGAATTCATTCACAATGTCGAAGACATCTATGTTGACCACAAGGATAGTTGGAATCAAGCTAACCAGTTTCATCAACGAGTTGATTACTTAACTGAGTATTACGGGGAGATGCCTTCGAATAGTAACAATGTTCAAAATTTCAAAGGCATGACATATCAAAGAAGACCTAGGGAAGGACCATCTACCCAAACTGCTCCAAAGGTAACAATTTCTGACATCCCTCTTGAAATAGATGATAAGTTAGATTCTGTTGCTCTAACTTTTGATTTAGGTAGTTGGTTAGCAAACTCTAAAGTCCGGTTCCCGTGCTTGAATTATGTAAAATTCCTGATCAAAAGGAGAAATTGTTGAAAATGCTTTCGCCTCAAATTAACAATGATCCCCCTCCTACCTCAAAAATAGTTGCACTTGAAAAACCTAAAGCTCCAAAGAAAGTAACTTTTGCCAACACTATAGAACAACCTCCTTCTAGTCAGGAAAATGTTTGCAGAGATCCTCCTATAATCTTGCATACTAGGGACCCAAGAAAAGAAGATCACCCGCCCTTCTACATGTCATTGATGATAGGTGAATTTCTCCTGCACAACTGTATGCTAGATTCAAGATCGGGATCAAATATTATGACCAAGAAAGTCATTCAGCAACTTGGCCTTAGAACCACTCACCCTTACCAAAATGTATGTGCCATGGATTCTAGACCCGTCAAAGTTGAAGGTATGATCGAAAAGCAAAATGTGAGATTAGCAAAGTATCCCGACATCCATGTTACCATGGATATTCTCGTCATAGATGTACCGGATAAATGGGGCATGCTCTTGTCCAGAAAATTCGGTGCAACTTTAGGGGGATCCATCCAAATGGATTGGACTTACGCCACTGTACCTGCATCAGAAGATTCATTAGTTAAGTTACATACGGAGAAAGAACGAAGACATCATGTAGAAATCCCGGGGAATCCATCAAATGAGTATGTCAACTACTCAGGTGAACTAGGGATGTACCAAATTAACTCCACTTTCTTAGAGCCTATCCGTGAAGAAATAAAAAACAAAAAGCTTAATGAATTATGGAGGATGAACTTTGATGGAGCCTATTCTAGAGCAGGGAAAGGTGCTGGGATAGTCATTATGTCACCTGAAGGTAAAGTTTTCAACTTTGCTTTTAGATTAGAATTTGAGGCAACCAACAATGTAGCAGAATATGAGGCACTTCTACTGGGCATTGAGATTGCCAAGGACATGGGGATTAAGTTGCTTGATATTAAAGAGGACTCTGATTTGATTGTCCAACAAGTTAAGGGTCAATTTGCATGTAAGTGTCAAAGACTTAAGAAATATAGAAATGCAATCTGGGATACAATGGAATTCTTTGATGCCCTTAACTTAGAAGCAGTCCCTAGAGATCAGAATAGTGCCTCCGACAAGCTTGCAGTTTCAACCTAAGTCACCGGACTCGGCGATTTTTCGCCTTCAAAATCGAAATTCGTCGATTTTTATCGCAGGTCGAATTTATTCGGTTAAATTCGCCGATTTTTTTTGTCTAATTCAAACCCTAACCGTTTGCGGTTCTAGAATGAACTAAATCTATTAAAATCGAGGCGATTTTGTGGAAGTTCGACATTAAAAAACATTTTTTGGTTTGGTCGGGTAATCTTTACCCCGAAATTCACTACCCGGGAGTTTATTTTACTCATTCTGAAGCAGGAATTCATTGCGCGTGAACCTATGCTTCTCATTGTGAAGCATTAGTGTGAGCGCGCGGCCAAGTTTAGTTAGTCAACCGTAAAATTAAGGTCTGAAACTTGCTACCCGAGAGTTTATTTTACTCATTCTGAAGCAGGAATTCACTGCGCGTGAACCTATGCTTCTCATTGTGAAGCATTGGTGTGAGCCCGCGGCCAAGTTTAGTTAGTCAACCGTAAAATTAAGGTCTGAAACTTTCAAGTCTCGACAATTGACACATTGGCATTATTTGTTTTATACGATCTGAATATTATATTATTTCTTTTCAATATGGGCTTTTAGGGTTAAGAAAAACGAGATGTCTACAGGCCACTTAGTCGTCACATATGAATATCATATAAGATTTTTACAGACGTGGTTTTTTTAAGGTTAAGAAAAAAGAATTAATGGTAATGTTTTTAAAGTTATGGAGATGGAAATTTATTTATTTATAAAAAATAGTTTATATTTTATTTATTTATAAAGATGAATATTTAAAATATTTA
>LPNX011147928.1:172620-192432 GCA_001517045.1 Pseudotsuga menziesii
AATTCTAGTTTTTAAATATTAAAAAAAAAGAATTTAAATATTTTAATTAAATTTTACTTTTAAAATTTTGTTTTTAAATAATTAAAACATTTATTATATAAAGTAATGATGATACTTATTGGCATTTTTCATTGGATTGTATGGCTATCAAGTTGATGTATCAGCGCATAATGAATTTTATTGAAAAAAATTATATATTTTTTAATTTCCAAATTTGATTACCATTGCCGAATTTTTTGTCGAATTTTATCCCCAAAATTTTCATTGCCGATTTTTTGTCGAATTTCAAGGTCTTCGAATTCGAACACGAACTCGAACCAGGTGACTTAGGTTTCAACGTCAACTCTTCAGCCATCAAATGAGATGTTAAAGGGGGATTGTCCTTTAGAGATTAACTTCAGACCTTTTATTCCTTATAATCTTGAACATTGGCAAGTTTTCCAAGATGATGCACAAATATTGAAATTTATTAATCATCTTGATGAATTTTCTAATTATAAAGCCAATGAACGTGAGGAAGGTAAAGAATATAAGGATGAGGGTAACCGTTTCAATCCTGTAACACGTGGCTTTGTTGCCTTAGAAAACATCTTTGATAGACAGGATAGAAGAAAGAACAATGTCGAGCAAATGAAGCTGGATGATTACATTGAAATCAACATTGGGACAGAAACAGAACCGAAAATCATAAAAATTGGAAAAAGTACTTCTGAAAAAGAAAGGAATAGCCTCATCAATCTGGTCAAAGAGTATAGGGATGTCTTTGCCTTTACTTATTACGAGCTCAAAGCCTATAGGGAAGATGTATTTCAACATACTATTCCCTTAAAGCCAAAATGTCAAAAAGGCAAGCCTTTCAGACAAAAACTTAGGCAAATAAACCCTAAGTTAGCACCAATCATCAAGAAAGAGTTAGAGAAAATGCTAGCAGCAGGAATAATAGCTCCCACTAGACATTCAACATGGTGCTCTAACTTAGTAGTTGTTAGGAAGAAGAACGGGAGCATAAGGATATGTATAGATTTCAGGAATCTAAACATAGCATGTCAGAAGGACAATTACCCCCTCCCTAACATGGAGACCCTACTCCAACGAGTCACTGGATCAAGCATGATGTCAATGCTGGATGGTTTTTCAGGCTACAACCTGGTAGTCATTCAAGAGGAAGATAGACATAAGACCACCTTCACAACTCCTTGGGGCACTTTTGAATATCTGAGAATGCCCTTTGGCCTTTTAAACGCAGGAGCTACTTTCCAAAGGGCCATGGATTATGCCTTCAAGGAGTTGATTGGAAAAATCATTGAGATCTACCAAGATGATCTCACTGTTTTTTCGAAGGAGAGATCCAGCCATGTTGGTCATCTCAGGCAAATTTTCGAATGGTGTAGGAAGTATGGCATTTCTTTAAATCCAGCGAAGTCGGTCTTAGGTATTGAAGAAGGAAAGCTTTTAGGTCACATTATCAACAAAAACGGGGTCAAAGTTGATCCTGAGAGGATAGAAGCTATACAAAAGATTCCCCTTCCCAGAAATGTTAAAGGTCTCCAATCATTTAATGGTCACATTAACTTCATCAGGAGATTCATTCCCAACCTGGCAGAACTCATGAAGCCTATGCAGACCCTCCTAAAGAAAGATGTCAAATTCATATGGACTGATGAAGGAAGGAATGCTTTTGACACTATTAAAGATGCCATTTCCAAGTCTTCGGTCTTAGTCAACCCTAATTACACTAAGGATTTCATGATCTTCTCATTTGCTTCCGAAGACACTATTGCGGGTGTGTTGCTCCAAAAGAACATTGAAGGGTTTGAGCAACCCATAGCATTCATGAGTAGAGCCTTACAGAATTCCGAGCTAAAATATACCATCATGGAAAAGCAAGCCTATGCCTTAGTCAAATCATTAAAACATTTCACGACTTATATCAGGTATTCCAAGGTTATCGGATATGTTCCCCACACTGCGGTCAAGGATATCCTTTCTCAAAAGGATTGTTTAGGAATAAGGGGTACATGGGTATCCAAGATTCAAGAATATGACCTTGAGATAAAGCCCACTAAATTAATCAAGGGACAGGGCCTCGCAAAAATGCTTACTCAGAAGAATGAAGAAGCCATTGAAATGATTGCAGAAAATGATATCCCACAGCCTACCATGACTCCTACCCTTCAGAACCTTGACAACCACTGGTATTCAGACATCATTTTCTTTCTTCTCCATCTCACTTGCCCTGATCACCTCAAGGGACACAAGCGTAGGGCTTTGAGACTTAAGACCGCTAGGTATTGCCTTACCCAAGAGGATCTGAGTTGGAGGAACCCAGATGGTATTATACTTAGGTGCATCAACGAACAGGATTCTAAGAAGATACTAGCAGAGTTTCACTCAAGATTTTGTGGAGGCCATTATGCAGGGAATACAACTGCCCACAAAATCTTGAAAGCTGGTTACTATTGGCCAACCATTTTTGCAGATGCTCACAAGCATATCAAGTATTGCCAAGAGTGCCAGCTGTTCACTGGGAAGCAGAAATTGGCAGCTCTTCCCCTTACTCTGGTTGTTGTCCTTGCCCCTTTTCAACAGTGGGGACTTGATTTTATTGGAAAATTCAAGGATAACTCTAGCAATGGTTTTTGTTGGATTCTCACAGCAACCGATTATTTCACCAAGTGGGTAGAGGCTATACCTACTAAGACTGCCACTGAGAAGGTTGTTATAGACTTCATCGAGGAAAGAATCATCACCAAATTCAGGACTCCCTTAAAAATAACAACCAATAATGCCAAGGCCTTCAGTTCCGAAAAAATGAATGACTTATGTTTTAAGTATAACATTATCCTATCCCGCTCATCTGATTATTACCCACAGGGCAATGGACTTGCTGAGTCCACCAATAAAAATTTAATGTCAATCCTCAAGAAGACTGTGGGGGATAATAAGAGATCATGGGATAGTAAAATTAAGTATGTTGTGTGGGCGAATAGAATCACTAAGAAGAACTCAACTGGTAAATCACCTTTTGAGCTAGTGTATGGACTCACAGCCACCCTTCCGTTCAGTATGCAGATTCCGATCTTCAGGATGCTAAGTGAGTATGGCATAGAACAAGCAGAAATGGAGCAGAGAATAAACCAGATTATAGAATTGGATGAATCCCGAAGAGCTGCCCTTGATCAGTCACTCAAACATCAGGAAAGTATGAAGGGCACTTTTGATAAGTCAACCAGGCCGAGAGCTTTCCAAATCAGAGATACTGTTCTCTTATGGGATAAGAGAAGGGAAAAGCCTGGAAAGCATGGGAAATTTGACAGCCTTTGGAAAGGCCCGTTTATCATCCGCGACACAGCTGGCACCAATTCTTTTTTCCTTAACACTATGGACAGAGAAATTTTAAACCTGCCCATGAATGGCCAACACTTGAAGCCTTTCTATCGAAACAACCTCCAAGATGACCAAGGGGTCATCATAGGGCTTTTCTAAACCCATCCTTGTTGTATTTCTATGTACTTTACTTTTGTATCATATTTTATGTATCATAATTGTGTAGAATGCTGCATTAAAGCTCTTTCTTTCGTATACTAGCATTTGTATCATATTTCATTCTAAATATGCCGAAAAAGAAGAAGTTTATTTCCATGTACTTTATTTCGAAAAAAGCAAAAAAATATTTTTTGGTATTTCATCATGGCATATTTTGATCATATACATGGAACTGAGACACTTCTGTTTACATGCAGGTACCAGAGATTCCTAGATTCTCAGGCACTCTTTTTGATCAATAGATCAAGCAAGTACCTGTCCCACAATTGGAGCCAGATGTTACCAACTTTTTTGTACCATACTTGGGTTACCTAAGGAGCCGCCAGTTGACAAACTTGTTCAAAGTCTGATTCCAGTGTATCAGTTGATCCGTCTGCTTGTCTAGCCAATATTGGCTAGTCACTTTTTTATTTGAATAATTTTGACCATGGCCCCACGAGGTTTGTAATAAAATGTGCTAGTAGGATATTTTTGAATGGTTCGATCTCCTGAGACGTAGAATCTCAAATAGGGTATTCCAGAGAGTTTTTTGCCCCTGACAATTATGCTTTGCCTTCAGCCGAGTATAATTGACGAAGTTTTCTCCCGCTTCCTCCAAAGCTGGAATGCCCGATGTTGTATTCTGGGCCTTGGGGGGTTATTAAAGCCCAACTGAGTGTTATAAGCCTACTAGACATTATTTAGATAGATCATGGTCATGTCCTAAGTCATCTGGACATATAAAAAAATTCAAAAAAATCTTTTTCGAACAGTGAAAAAATATTTTTTTAAATTTTTAATTGTTAATTACTTTTCCTAAGTTTTTTGGGTTAATTTTTCTATTAATTAAATAGAAAAAACCCGTTCGTGGTAAATAAGCCATCCGGGCTCCAAATTCAGTGATTGAAGGCTCTAACCTTAAGCCAAAAATCATTCTTGATCAGCCAGCCAGTCAAAACCAACTTTCAGATCAACAATCGGACACATAATGCCTTTTTACTCAAAAAATGTCAGTTTTGAGTAAAAAAATGATTTTTTATTAAAAAATGATTATTTTGGAGAAAATTAAAACTCTCCAAATTAATCCAAATTCAGTGAAATAAAAGGCTAAATGACATATCATGGAGCAGTTATGATGATTGGAGTTATCATAACTCAGCTTCAGTCATCATTAAGAGAGCAATTAATTTATTATCAGTTAGCAGACATGTCATCTCCAGCTAAAGATGAGATGGAGAGCACTCATTGGTCCGATGATTTGATCGAGGTGAAGACTAAAGCTTGCACCATCAGTGGGCTTCCTAAACCTAACGGAGGCTCCAACCAGACCTAAGGATGAGCTTACCTACATCACACGTGTGGCCTCATCCTTGGCTTGTTTTCAGTGCACAGGTTTGGAGTAGGGGCACCTTGCCTGGGTGGAGGCCTCCCCTCACTCTCGGTTCTCCGGTTTAGGTCTGAGCTCTTTGTTAGGTGGCTAAGCTGGTTAGGGTTGATTTTTTGGTTTTAGGGTTTTAGCACTCTCTCATTTGTTAAATAGAGGCTCTTTCAGCTCTATTGGAGAGGAGAGTTTGGCATACAAACTCTGTTGGATTTTGTAAGCTTTTTTTGTTAATAAAATATTGAGACTTTGGAGGTCACTTGATGGGCTTTTGGCATTGTGTCTTCATCCTATATGAAGTAATATCTCTTTCACCCTACCCTTGTATTGCAATTTGATTATTATGTTTATTGAAGACTAACAATCTAGTACTTAGACTTCTAATCAAATCTGCATTGAGTGTTTGTGTCTTCAGGGATTGCATCTAGCAGGAGCTTTCGGCATCTAATATCTTCACCATACAAGTGTTCTATTATTAATATTTTTCTTTGCAAGGTTGCAAATGGTTCCGGATCTTTCTTGCCTTCTCCAAACAAACTTCAAAAAATTCTACTGATTACTTTGATTGCTACAAGTGGATCTCTATTTTCAAGGTTCTATCTTACCTCTTTTCCACTTTTGTAGAAGTTATCAAGTCATTTAAATCTTTATTTTAAGCTTGCTTGGCTTCTATTAAGTTAAATCTAGGCTTTCTAGCCTTAGATCTACTTTTTCAAAACTAGATCCATCTTTTTAAAGGTCCATTTTTAAAGATCTAGTTTCATTTCCTTTTTTAATCCATCTTTTTTTTGCCTTGGAAAACGTGCATGAGTTTTCTCGAAAAACATGCAAATTTTCCATTTTTTGGGCTTGCTGGTTTTCTGTATTTTTCATTAATTCTAAATTCTGGGTATTCATTAAAAAATCATAAATTTTTCAACAAAAAAAAAATAATTTTTTTACTTTTTCTCGAAAAGCATGCCATTTCAAGCTCGCTGTTTTTTGGGCTAATTTTTTACTTTTTCTGTTAATTCTAAATTCTGAAAATTCATTAAAAAAAAAAAATTTAAATTTCAAAAATTTTATTTTTTTTATTTTTTTATTTTTTCTCGAAAAACGTGCCATTTCAAGCTCGCTGTTTTTTGCGCTGATTTTTTACTTTTTTCTATTAATTGTAAATTCTGGAAATTCATTAAAAATCAGAAAATTTTCAAAATTTTTCAAATTTTTTATTTTTATTTTTCGACTTTTTTTTCTGGAAAAACGTGCAACTTTGTACTTGTTGTTTTTTTTATTGATTTTCTACAATTTTCTGCTATTTTCCAGATTCTGGAAATTAGTCTAAAATGTTAAAAAATCTTTAATTTTAAATTCGCAAAAAATCCCTAGTCGTTTCGCCAAAAATCGTGCATTTTACATAAAAAACGGTGAGCTTCCTGATCCTTTCCAAGTTTTGATTTTGGGTCTCATTCCATTGTTTTGATCTCATGTTTCATCTCATAAGGCACTTGTCTTCTCATCCACTTAATCTTTTCGAATCACAAGTTAAATTTGGTTTCCTAACACTCTCACTAATCCTTGTTTAGAGCTTTTATCCACAGGTGAACCAAAAGCAAAACCAAACAAGAAAGAGCAAGCAGAACTAGATCCAAAGACAAGGATCCAAAGCCAAAAAAGAAGTCATTTTCCTTTATACAAACTCATAAGACTTTTTTATTTTTACTTTAAGTTACTTCTCAAAGTCCTGACAAGGATTAAGTTCCAAAGGCATTTGTACTTCATTAATAAAACAAGGCTAAGTGGGATAGAGCCTCCCATACTTGGTTTTTCTTCCCCATTTGGGGAAGAGTGTCTTTTGTTCTTAGCCTAGATTTATTTCGAGTACTTGTAGTTTCATTTTTTTTGCAAAATAAATACTAATTGTTAGATTAGCCCATTTTGTTTCATTAACTAGGTTGATTACTTCATCTTTTAATTTTTTGTATCTTTCATAAGTAATTCAACTGTTTAAAGTATAAATCTCTTGAATCTCACTTTGTAGATCAAGAGTGCTCTCTATCAGAGGGTTGTCTTTTCATTGTTTAATAAGTTAATCAATTAATCTTGAAAGTCTTTTAAACTTGCCGTAATCCAAGTCAAAAGCACTCTCTATCGGAGAGCATTCCCACTGCATATACTTGAATCAAGCATATAAATTAGCTAAGTCTCTTGAACCACTGTCATAAGACGAGGTCAAGAGCGCTCTCTGTCAGAGAGTTTTAATTAATTAACTTAATAAAATTCGCAACTCACATCCCTTTAATTAATTAACCCCCTTCCCTCCTTGCCGGAGTATGCTCTGACCGATCTTCGATCGGAATACTCAGAAACAGCATTGGATCTTTAAACCCCACAAGAGGAACTTAACTAAAACTTTTCCCCATAACCAACGCACCGGCATTGTTCGATAAATACCGAGGCATGTGGACAAATTCCCAGTGTGGGCGCCGGGCTACCTAATCTGGGCACTGGTAGTTAAGTTATTGAACACTTACCTTTGACCCCAGACAGGTCCGTCATGTCTTCGAACGGAGCCACTGAAGGTATTACCGGTTAGGACATCCAGCCACCATAAGTGAAGATCACAAACAAAAAACTCTTAAAACTTATCAAGAGCACTTGCAAAACCTAACATTCACTGGCATCTTTTGGGATTCACATATTTACACTCAAAGCATCTCTGATAAGTTGACTCCATAGGCACTGGTCCCATCTTTTAGCATTGTGGATAATATGGGCCATTTGTCCATCGAATGTTTGATTATAAATCATATCTGTGAATGCTTTATCTATTTCGTGAAGCTCTCAAATATTTGTCTATCTTTCAATTCTGGTGATAGCAACATAGATTGCATTGTCTTGTGTTAAATTCATCACATTAATCATCTTAAATCACAATAACTCCTAAACAACACCCATCCGCATCCGAAACATCTAAAAATTAACTTAAACATTGAGCCGTAGAAAACTCTTTGTTAGGGACTACCCCCCTTGGCTTCGTTAGAAGTTAGCCTAAACGGAGGAGCTAGGAGTAGGTGACAGTACCTAGCTCTGTGCTTGCCCCCAAGGTCACACCTCTCCCACTTTCTCAAGTGAGGAGACAGCTTTCAGAAGATTTCTACTGCTGGTGTGCAATCGGCGGACAACACATTCATTCAATGGTTACAGTTACTATGTGACTTTCGTTGATGACTATTCCAAGAAAACCTGGATCAATTTTCTGAAGGCCAAGTCAAAGGTCTTTGAGATGTTCCGAGAGTTCAAGACTCTCGTGGAGAACCAAAAAGGGAAGAAGATTCAGGTGTTGAGGACAGACAATGGGGGTGAGTACACTTCCAATGAGTTCATGGAGTATTGTTCGGCTGAGGGGATCAAGAAGGAGCACACCGTGCCCCATACCCCACAACGGAATGGAGTTGCAGAGTGGAAGAACAGGACGATGGTTGGAGCAGCCAAGGCCATGCTATTTGATCACGGATTACCACTATTCCTCTGGGCCGAGGCATACAGTACTGCAGTATACATTCAGAACAAGTGTCCCCACACAGCTTTGGGGAGGAAGACACCAGAGGAGGTCTTCACAGGCACTAGGTCAAATGTGAGTCACATTCGCATATTCAACAATGTCTGCTATTGTCATGTTCATGCTGACAATAGGAAGAAGTTGGACCCTTATGGAGAGAAGGGGTTACTTGTTGGATACAACGAGACTTCGAAAGCATATAGAGTTTACATTCTTACTCACAGGAGGATTATTGTGAGCAGGGATGTCCAGTTCGATGAGGACAGGGCCTTGAGGAGATCTTTGGACTTACCAGCAGAGCAGCAGCCAACACAAGAGTCGAGGGTCAAGTTGGAGGAGCCAAATGTACA
Organism: Pseudotsuga menziesii; assembly: GCA_001517045.1. Lineage (NCBI taxonomy): Eukaryota > Viridiplantae > Streptophyta > Pinopsida > Pinales > Pinaceae > Pseudotsuga > Pseudotsuga menziesii. Next base: position 181,418 of record LPNX011147928.1, read on the forward strand.
AGTACAGGTACAGACACAAAGCACAGGTTCTGGTGGTAAGAGGGAGTCAAGTGGACAAGATCCTTCAGTCGTTGACTTGAAGGATGAGCTGCAACAGGAGACGGATATCCAGCAACAGCAGCAGGTTGACACTAGGCCAAGGCCTACGTGGTTTAGGTCCACAATGCAGGATTCCAGGCAAGTAGATCCTCCACATACATCTTTTAAACGGAGTGTACCACCAAAGAGGCTTAGTTGCATGGCACTGATGACAGAGTTGATTAACTCTAAACCTTCAAGCTTCGGGGAGGCTGCACAACATGATGTGTGGCAGGAAGCTATGGTTGAGGAGTATGACTCCATTATGAAAAACCAGGTATGGGAGGTTGTGTCGATGCCACAAGGAAAAAAGGTGTCCAGATGGATCTACAAGGTGAAGCATGCAGCAGACGGAAGTGTAGAAAAGTAAAAGGCACGCTTCGTGGCAAAGGGGTTTTCACATAAGGAGGGTATTGATTATGAGGAGACCTTCGCCCCTTGTTTCCAGGTATTCTTCTATTCGGACCATTATCTCACTAGCAGCTAAGATGGGTTGGCGTGTCCATCAGATGGATGTCAAGACTGCCTTCCTCAACAGAGTGATAGAGGAGGAGGTGTATATTGAATAGCCAGAGGGGTTTGTTGTGGAGAACAGGGAGACGCATGTATGTAGATTGCATCGAGCTCTTTACGAGCTCAAGCAGGCACCTCGAGCATGGTACTCGAGGATTGACAGCTATCTACGGGAGATGGGATTTCAGCGAAGTGTGGTTGACCACTACTTGTACTTCTTGATAGGTGAGGTGCCTCTCATACTGGTCCTATATGTGGATGATCTCTTTTTGACAAGAGATGAGAGGCTGATTGGAGACTGCAAGTCCAACCTTGCAGTGGAGTTTGAGATGAAGAACCTTGGGCTCATACATTACTTTTTGGGCTTGGAGGTTTGGCAGAGAGATTGATGTTTCTTCATCAGACAAGGGAAGTATGCAGTAGAGATCCTGAAGAGATTCAAGATGGAGGACTGCAAGCCTATGGCCATACCTTTAGTTTCCAACTAGCAGAAGATTGATACATCACGATCAGACGAATTTGATCCTACCTTGTATCGTCAGCTTATCGGATCACTTATGTATCTAGTCAACACTCGACCAGACATCAGCTTTGCAGTCAACTCTTTGAGTCAGTTCATGGTTGACCCTCAAAGAGTGCATTGAACGGCTGCAAAGAGCACATACTTCGCTACATCAGAGGTACAATGGAGTATGATTAGTTTATGAGTGCAGGAGGAGTGTACAGTTAGCAGGTTTCACAAATGTTGACTGGGCAAGATGTGTAGAGGACTGGAAGAGTACTTCAAGTTGTTGTTTCAACATTGGATCAGGGGTTGTCTCTTGGTTCAGCAGGAAGCACAAGTCAGTTGCATTGAGCTCAGCAGAGGCCGAGTACATGGCAGCCAGCATGGCTGCTTGTGAGGGTATGTGGCTGAGGAAGTTAATTGCAGGGTTGTTCGAGTGTGAGCTAGAGGCTACAGTAGTTGACTCTGACAATCAGATTGGCATCAGCCTATCTGATAATCCAGTGTTCCATGACCGGAGCAAACACATAGACATCAGATACCACTTCTTAAGACATTGTGTTTAAAGATGAACCATTCGGTTGGAGTACATACAAACAGATGAGCAGGTGGCGGACATTTTTACCAAGGCACTTTGCAGACAGAGTTTTGTGAAGTTTAGGGATAAGTTGGGGTTGCTACCGAATCCCTTCCTCATTGAGAGGGAGTGTTAAACTAGCAGCAACAAGGAAAGTCTTCCTGCATGCATGTGTTCTTGCATGCAGAAGACTTAAATTAGGAAACCAGTTGTATTTAATTTACTTTTCCTAAGTTTACCTTGGAAAATAAATTACAGTGATCTAAATTAATTTTAGTAAAACACTAGTTAAAGTGAAAGTGAAATTAGGGTTTTTGCTTTACCTAAAGTTATAAAAGAGAGATCAATTGGTGGAGAGGACACACACATTTATTCCAACAGAGACAAAATACAAACAGAGGATTTAGCTGGGAAGACGGAGGAGCGAGCAGCAGAATCACCGAGCTTAGTACAACTGGGCCGTACTCTCGCATAGGAGGGTGTTGAGGTTTAGTTGGGATTTTCCCATTGATTATGTCAGGTACTGCATTCGCCAGGTTTGGGTTAATTTGCAGTGATTGTAAAAGTTCCATATTTTCTCATAATAAAATCTATATATGACTGCTGCACCGGTTTTCCCATCTCGGGTTTTTTCTGGGGGTTTCCAAACCCAAAATAATAGTGTCAATATTGTGATGTGATGTTGTGATTTATTTCTCGATTTTGTATTCCACTACATACTGTAAAAGATATTCATGTGTGGTTATCAATAGAGATTTGCATGCACTATTTAGACCTAGTTTGAATATTAAAGGAAAATTTACACGCTCCACCTTAATTGATGATTTTGTAATAATGCACCACCTTAATGGATAATTTTGTAGTAGGCATTTTCAATAATAAAATACCATGGCTGTTAACATCTCCTGAGATGGAAACTGTCTCACCTAATCCATACAAGATTCATCAATTCTTTTTGCCGAGGCATTTTCTATGGCCCGGGTAAGGTCAATATGTTATATATGTCCATAATGCTGATGTCAGGCTTCTACAGAGAGAAAGCACCATTGTGTACAAGAATTGATCCATGTACTAATTCAAAAATATAGCTAACAACAATCCTGCCAATGCCAGACCCATCACCCTAATTGATCATTTTGTGGCAGGCATTTTCAATAATAGAATGTCATGGCTGTAAAAATCTGGATGGAAATTGCTTATCCCCCATAGTAATGAGGTTATGAGGTGTAGTATGGGGGAGATGGTTTCATGTAGCACCACATACAACAACAAAAAAATAAAAAAATAAAGTTATTCAGCAGCATATATAGGTTAAATTTTTTATTTTACAGAAATGTGGATATATCAGTTAAATATATCAGTTAAATGTGGATATATCAGTTAAATTTACAGAAATATAAATTAAATATGGATATATCAAGCACACGAAGGGATCAAATTAATTGAGGTGTAATTTTTTTACCTAGAAAATAAATGGAAATATATTAATGTGTCTGTCAATTGGATCTAATACTAATTGTTGGATGATTAAGAGGAGTGTTATCCTCCTACCTAAGATCAATTTCTGCAAATCATCTAGTACGAGTGGTTAGATGATTGAGAGGAGTGTTATTCTCCTTCCTAAGATCAATTCCTGCAAGTGATATGTTGAGCTCTTAATTAGTATATTGCAATATCAGCCTTGAGCCTTGAAGAACAATAACAGTGGCAGGTGGGTTATTAACTTTCAAAATTATGTCCTTTAAAAAATAACAGAGAATTAGATAAATAGAAAGCAATCTAACTTCATTGTAACCTTAGCTAGGGATCAAATCCCTTTAGCTCCAAACTTTTTCTTTCCACTCCGCATTTTGAATATCTATGCCAAATTTGGTCGTATCTATCAATCCATCTTGGCATTTGATAAATTTAAGATTAAAATGAATTTAATAAATCTTAGTTTAAATGATTCTATACTGATACTCGACCTTTTTATACAAAATCATTAATACAAACAAGTGAAAATTTTAAAAGCCGAATCTGAGTTTAAATGATTCTATACTGATACTCAACCTTTTTATACAAAATCATTAATACAAACAAGTGAAAATTTTAAAAGCCGTACCTGGATCAATAGAGCCGGTGGATCCGTGTTGAAGCAAGTAACTTAATAGAGGCTGTACCAGAAACTTTGGTTTCCCACCAGCCATCTTCCAATAGTCAGAGCCCAAAGTGCAATTAAAGGATTTAGTAAGGCCAACAGGTACAGGTACTTTTGGATCAGTTTATAAAGGAATTTTGTATGTCAACTCACACAAAATTCCTGTATAAACTGGCAAAAAATATTTTACATGCAGCAGAGCAATAAATGCTGTGGCGGCTGTAGTGTGAGCTGTTGGATCTCAATCTGTTTGAGATCCAACGGTCCACACTGCAGCCGCCACAGCATTTATTGCTATGCTGCATAATGAATATTGTTCGCCGTATAAACTAATCAAAATCTACCTGGACCCTCAACTTGCCGAATCTTTTCAGCTATTGGGTAGTCCTTGGGATCGCAGTCTCCCACCAAAGAATCCAGACAGATTGTACTAAGGCCAACAGGTAGTTTTGGGTCAGTCTACAAAGGAATTGTACTAAGGCCAACAGGTAGTTCTGGGTCAGTCTACAAAGGAATTTTGTGTCAACACTCACAAAATTCGTGTAGACTAATCCAAATCTACACACAACAAATTTCGTGTAGACTAATCCAAATCTACCTGGACCCTGAGGGTCCAAAAACCTTGACAACGATTGGGTAGTCCTTGGGATAGCAGTCTCTCACCAAAGAATCCAGCCAGATCATCGGCCAATACTTGAAGAACAAATTCCTCTCTTGCTCCATGAGTTTTCTGTACTCAAGGGACTCTGGATGGGAAACACCGACATTGAAATCAACTTTTCCTTTAATCCGATACTTCCCTATCGACATGCAGTACCAATAGCCAAAAAAAGAACACCGAAATAACAGCACCGTAGCACTGGCAGAATTGCTAGGAAAGGGGAAATCAAAGGTATTACCGAAAAATTTAGCGAGTATCTTGCTTCTCCATTTTTCTTAAATGGGCTATAATCAAACCACTCTGCTCGAGTTCTGTGCTTGAGTCTCCGGATCAGATAAGTGAAGGAGCCCGTTTGCAAGTAGCCCACGCAACAACAGCCGAAGCTGCTCCACAGAGACCGTATCCCCTTCCACTTCCCATTTCCCACCGACAATATTGAAGTCTGCTCAAATCGTGCAGCTTCAGATAGGCCTTCGTTGTAAGGTATTTGAAGCACAAGGAGAAACCCTAAAGTGCTTTTTACCCCATCGCCAGCCAAAACTATATAAATGTTTACCGTTTAGCCCTTTTCGCCAAAGGCATTATCCGCTACACCCTCATATGGATGAAATTGAGTGTAAATTAAGTTGAAATTAACATTTTAATTTGTATTTGGAAGTTATGTTTCCTTCAAGTTCAAGTAGAGCAATCATGTGAGGTATAAAAAAGAAAATAATACTAACATTAAATGGTTGTCAAGATATGTTAAATATTGAGTTGCTAAAAAAGAAAAAGGGTTCCATTCTATTTGTATTGTTATAGTTATGGTTATGTAGTTGTGTCGAGTATTTATAAGGAGTGGGATTTTGGAATAGAATAAGGAGTGGGATTTTGGAAAATATATACATAGTAACTCCATAATGAGTGCATCTTTCTTTGTATTTGCATTTTCACCTTTTACGTAGGTTTTCCCATGGTACATATCATTGTGTGGATGGTGTGTTATTTGTGTGCTTATTTCATTTTAGGTTATGTTTATCCGGTATTCATGCATTAAGTTAATAATATTAACTAAGAGATCTAAAGTAATACATTACAAAATATGAGTTTTTATGATATTATAAGATTTGTTGCGACACATTGTTCCAATGGAATATCCATGATAGTTTACATATCATAAAAGAAGATAGGATAAGGTGCATTGCACTTGACTTTAAGATTATTTATTATAAATCACTTCTGGATTTGCTCAACTTTCCTCAAGTGTCCATCGTGTGATTTGCTCAACTTTCCTCAAGTGTCCATCGAGATACTACAACCCCAAAACTCACATACAGAATCATCGATATAACCAAGGTATCAAAGAGTACCTTATTTTTTTCCCAAAATCAATTTTTGCATCTTTAAATTGTTCTTAAGACCAACATATGCTCCCGAACCTCCATTAATTATTTTTCAACACTATAGTTCCAATTTATCTTATGGTGAAAATCAATTTCAAGATATTTATGAAAATAGACTTCTTGCAAATTGTTATTATTGTAAACAAAATCAAGTTGTGTTGTTCGTTTCATTTTAATTATCATTATCTTTGTTTTCTCTAGATTTAAGACATTCAAAGTTAGGAGAATAAACTTTGAGAAGTTCAAGATGATTATTAAGGTTGGAGGGGCATCTCGCTAAAAGAACAATATCATTAGTGTATAAGAGGCGGAAGATGACTAATCCCCCCAGTGTTGTGCCTACACAATATGCTTCCTCCAAGAAATCCTCTAACTTGTCAATATATATACTAACAATAATAGTAGAAAAAGGACAACCCTGCTTTATTTTTTCACAATAATGGTTAAAGACCTATACTGAAAAGGGATGTGATGGAACCATACAACTAGAATTACAAAAATGAGGTAGGCATTGAAGCTTTGCCTCTAGTTCTTTCTCTATAGGAATTCCATCAAAAAAGTGCTTACATTCATTTATCTAAAAACATCTAACTACTAATGTGCAAGTATACAGTCAACAAACTAACTTAAAATAACACAAAACAACAATAAATATTATAAACCAAAAATACACTATGTTATAGCTGATCTTACCACACATGGTGAATCACACTTTTATGGCCTTCCATGTCCCTATGCAGACTCCTTAGACCCCATGGACCATTTTTGTTCCTTTGATGTTTCCTAGACCATCCCTCAAAACATGCTTAAATTGCCATACACAACTTTTAAACCCTTTATCGCGTATATATGCGGGTTTGACCTCTAAAACCGCGTACATCGGGATGTGTGCAAAAATCCAAATTCTTTTGGAGTTTTCCTTGATGTGGATCCGACTCACTTGTCTCCTGGCCTTCCATATGCCTTGAGATCGCTTTGGATACATTGAAGATATATGAGAAATTAAGAGCAAGAGAACTATAGTCCATTGTTGCCGGAACTTGTGCTTGAGTCTGCATCCCCTTTGTCCCTTGGAGCACTTTTCTGTTCTTCTTAAGCTTACCTTTTGCTTGTGAGCTTGCTATCAAGAGATGGAGGATTGAAGTGGTGGAGGCCCAAGTGGGGGACTTGGTTTCTCCGATTCGCAGACGTGCCGACATAAGTTATATTCATTGTAATGTCTGATTTTATATCAATAGAAATATCTTTTCCTGTCCAATAATGTGTGTTTGAATGAATATTTTATCCATGGATGATTTCAAATGCTTATATGTTATTGATTATATATGCTAGAGTAGAGCTAACACAATTATATATAGTATGCTTGTCTTGTTTATTGAATGTTGAGGAAGCAATTCGCCAATTCAAGCTGAAGTTGGAAAGCTCAACGGGGATCTACACCAACCGTCCGAAATAAGGTACGAATCGAGATCCTTCAGTGTTTGTTGTTTGGTTTCTCTTGCATATAGGAAAGGATTGATTTCTGGAGTTAAGCTATCTGTTGTGGTACCCCAACCCATAGGAATTTCTCTCCGTAACAATTCACAACTCTGTGATGAAAATAAAGACAACAGGGTGACAACCCAAACGAAATGGTGAGCACATCTCCAGTCAAACAAGATGATTCAGTGTTGTTGTTTTCCCTAGCATGGCAAAAACAACTCAGCAGGCACCCCAAAAGATGGTTACACACGCAGCAGCCCAAAACCAGGGGAATAACAACAGCCACGCTTTTACCACTGCATCAACGGGAGAAACACAAACTCACAGCAAATCCCAAATGGAGGTGAAGGTTCGATTCTTAGCCTGTACAGGGGAAACACATACGTAGAACCCCAAATCGGTATGGATACACACATACACACTACTAGAATGCGAAGGCTTATTCACAGGAATTCATGGGTGACAGGACTTGCTTCCCAACTCGCTACATGAGTCCCAAAACAAAGGAGAGCCTTCTGCGTGAGGAGGACCATGGAATTACCGTGAATCGAAAGCATGGAGTCGCGGGAGAGTGGAGAGAGTGGAATAATGGGCGTAGTCCTTTCTTCCACCCAACGTGAGGTTCGATTTGCTGGTGGAGTGTGCGTGTGGGAAAGGACTGACAATCCTACCACACTCCACTTCCCAGCAATAACTGCCTCAACTAATCAGCATAACATTTAAGGTGGTAGTTGGATGAGACAAGGGAAGGTAAGTAAAACAAAAAGGGTGGTGACAAATGGCTTTTCCCCCATGGGCTCAAGGTTTAACATTCCCTCCTCCCCGTCTTTAGGAAAATCATGCCCTTTTCATTAACGTTGCACCGTCGTAGCTGGTTGTAGGTTCATTTTAATTAATGTGCATATTTACATGATGCCAAACTATAATGTGTTGGTTAGCACGATATACCATCAGCAACAATCCCCCATTGCCGAAACATAACACAACCAAATCGATTGTGGGGCTTTTGCCTTTAACTCCACACCACGATTAATTACAATATATACATCATGTATCTTCTAATGCAAACGAGGTCAAAACCGGGGGTATTACAATCCCCTCCCCCTTGGAATAACACCGTCCTTGGTGTTCCAATACATAGGAATACATATACAATTTGCACATCCAAAATTTCAAAATTTTGCAGATCTGTCCCACGTTCAATTATTTACTTGAACTTTCAGGACCAAGCCCCTCGGCTTCCACGAGCTTCTGTTGCTGGTTCTCAGCTTTCTGCTCATCCCCAAGTCTAGGAACTTTGTGGCTGCCACCCTCTTTATGTTCCCTTGTTGGGAAGTCCCGACGGTAAGGATGTCCTCCGCATTTCCAACATTTCACTGGCTACTTCATCTTTACCTACTCAATTTCCTTTGAGTCTTCATGCTTGAAACATTTCTTAATGGATCGCTTGGATGAATGTCCCATCATTGATCCACTTTCCTTTCCCTTATAGATTGCTCCCAGAAGGATTTTCACCTCCTTTTGCAGACAAATAGAGTCTTGCAAAATCTGGTGGTTCATCTCATTCTACCTTTTCTGTATCTTGAGCATCTCTCCAAGATTCTCTTGGGTCTTGGCAATCATTTGAAGGAGACTTCTAGCCAAATCTAACAGCTTCTGGTCTGCTGCCATGATCAATGTGCATGACTGGATTTCACTTTTCTCACCTATGAAATGCACCATTGAAATTTTGTTAGACCAAGCATAATATAGGCATTAAAATCAGTCAATTAATTGCCCAGTTGGCATGACAATCCAAGTCTCATCAAGGAGGCTTTCATATTTTTCATGCCTTCCCAACAGGCACATGAGTTCATTCATGTCCATTCTTGGGCAGGGAATTAACTATTCCAGCATTCATAATTTATTTTAAGCAAATAAACACATTTTATTTTCAGTTATACATGCATTCAACAATCTTCTGTTTTCACAATGCATATATATATATATATAGATAGATAAATAGATAGATAGATAGATATCAACAAAAAAAAGGAAAGAGAGAGCAGAAAGAGTTTTTTTTTCTTTTTTCCTCTTTGTCTTGTTCCATTCTGGAACCCACACCACCACTGTGGTTTTCATGCTCTCAGCCTCTTTCACTTCACCGTGAATGTTGGACCAATCCTTCTTGGCCATGACACTTAGTGTCTCCGGTCTATTCTAGACCTCTCAACCATGGAGTCCCTCCACATGGTTTGTCTACAACTCTTGGCTACTAGGACCTTCACAGTCCACTAGCACCCTTTTCATTATTGCTCGTCTAGAGCTCCTTAGGACAGTCACATGTCCACATGCACCCCTAGGATGCCTTCATTGTAACACCTCGTTTTGACATTTCTACCTGAACTACCCATATGTTGTATTTGTTAGATTGTGAGACCTCGTCGGTTTGACGACACTGTGGACATATGGTTCTATTATTTTGTCGATATATATATATGTGTGTGTGTGATGATAGTATTATGGTCGGTAGTCATGTTTAGATATGTATCATGTGTTAATTATGTCAAATGTATGGAAATTACTGAATGATGGGTACGTGGATACCGTTACAGATATATGTTGAAATAATGAATGTTATGCCAGGTGCATGGCGAATGAATGAGTTTATTGTTGTCATGTTATGATGAGATATATGTGTACATATCGAGGATTATGCACGATATCCTATATTGTATGTTGAGGACTGACTTACAGGTTGAAACGACTAAGTGATAGCTGGATCCTACAAGGTGGGAGGGCCTCGGGGACATGGACTTCTAAAGATAAAATGGTATGCGAGTGATGCATTATTTACTTTCGTATGGTTATTATGCTGTTTATTATGATGTATGTTATGACATGGGTGGGGTAGGGTTCCAAGAAAACTCAACCGCCCAGATCGGTTATACGATGACAGACCGAGTACAAGTGCAATGCTGTTGTTATGTCGAGTAGACATAGTCCCTTGTTCCATTAGGGGGGTGGAGGCTTTACCCACCGTTTATCCCCGAAACCCAGAGTCATGGGAGGGATGTGCTACGGCGCGCTCCCCAAGGTGTGTGATGATGACTAGTGGTTTCCTGTTGGGGAAGCTTGGTCGATGTGGTCGACACTTCCGCTTACGGGTTCTAGCTGGAACCGGTCATGACTTGACATTCCAGGGTAGTCCAGCAGAGGACAGGATAGGATGTGGAAGTTAGTAATGATGTAGGTAGATAGATGTAGCATGAAGTAGGGGTGAAAACAAGATCTAACTGTAGGTGTGTAAAACCCTTGATTAGTATGTGTCGTAAATTAGTGATGTATGAATTGTCGTAACATGGATTTCAGTAAGCTAATGGATCATACCTTGTAAACTATGCTAAAACATGTGTCGGTAAATAATAAGTTCCTTGATTATGATTGATGTATGTGAATTATTACTTTTAGTGTACTTACGTGAGGAATGTAAGCAGTAGCTACGCTTACATAACTCGCCTACATATTATGAATTACATGAAATGTTGTTGAGTAATAATGTCAATTAGTGTCGCTTAATATTAATTATTGTCGTTAGTAATTAACTATTGTTGATCAATGTAAATGATGTTGATTAAAGTTAATAATGATGATTAGGGTTAATTAGTGTTGATAAGACTGCTATTAATTTGATTGTA
>LPNX011147928.1:200869-305937 GCA_001517045.1 Pseudotsuga menziesii
CATGGAATTTCTCTTCCACACAACAGCTGGTTTGACTTCATAGCCCTGGCTACCTCTGGGCATGCAATTCTCAGATTTGTCCATATTGACAACAACACATTCAAACTCTGGTGACTCTCCCTTGTTCCTTGCTAGATAAGCTTTCCAACGCCTATCCACATGCCTCATTCTAACCTCGGGTGTGAAAACCATACCACTTCTACAATGATGATTTTCATCAAATTTAGGCAAAACACACACCTGTATCTTGGTCTGAATTACTAACTTCAGCCACCTAGAATTCCTTCTCCTTTTTAGCCCTGAAATTGCTGAAAGACTACTGAGAAATAGTTTAAAATCGCGGAGAAATCCCTTTGGAAAAACCCAAAATTTCTTTTTCCCAATCGGATCTCTTTCCAACTAAATTTCCGACACTTCGACAATTAAATCAACAATTTACTTTGGTGCTCATCGACGACCCTAACAACTAACATCTTCCATTGTGTCGGTGGTTCCATCGACTATAATTTTTCGATGTGAGCCCTCCGTACCATTTATCGGCGAGGCCAAGGTTGTTACATGTCAGCAATCGGATGCACTGATCACTACAACATCGGGCGGCTAGTTCTCTAGACTTCCGCAACGGTGGCCAACAAACTCTCTATGTTTTCCGTGACCATAACCCTGTCGGCAGTCGAAGCAACAAGCAACTGTGACGTCGGATGATTAGTCCCATAGAAATCCACAACAACGGTCAATAAGTCTACTGTGGCATCCACGGTCCACAAACCCGTCGGTGGATTGGAGCAATTGGCCACTATGTTTTGGTGATCCAAAATTGAACGGGTCCATGGTGTCAGTGAACCAAACCACTAGATTTTCTGACATTGCAGTGATCTAAACCGTAAATTTTCCTCTGCTGTGTCGGTGACTTCAACAACTAATATTTTTCGATGTTGCAGCATGTCGAAAATTGGAAGCAATGATTATTACGGCATCGGCGATCGGATGCGTTGTCCATCGGATGGATAGTCTCTTAGGCGGCCGCAACAACGGGTTCACAAACCTTTAACTTTTTTTATGACGGTGACATTTCGGTGAACCCATCATCTAATTTTCGTCGATCCATTCAACTAAATTCCTCTGACGTATCGACACTTTTAGCTTCTATCATTTGCCAACATCTCTGGTACTTAGACAATTTTTTCAAAAAATTTCCCCTTCAGGAAAGTTTTCTTTCCTTGTCTACCGCATCAGCGGTTCCATCTCCTTCCTTCCACCACTTCATTGGCTCAAACTTCTTCTAATATTCACTGATGTATTGGTGCCTTCACTATCTATTTTTTGCCGAAAATCTTGGGGCCCATATCCTCTATCTCCTGCTGCCATTTCAGCGACCTTCAGCTAAGTAGAGCCGACGTTTCGGCTCGGACTTCATCTAATTTACGCCGACGTTTCATCGCCTCAAACAACTAATTTTTGGCGATCTTTTCACCTTTTTCCAGCCGTCGTATCGACTCTCCCTTCCTATAACATTCGTCGATTGCCAACATTCAAGATCGGAGGATCTTCAGACAAACGAGCCGGGGTTTCGACGGTCTTCGGCTGATCTCCGCTGAAACTGCGGCTCCCCCATCCTCTAACATTCACCGATGATCGACGAGCATGTGGAGGAATTTCACAATTTTCTTCTGACTGTAGGGTGAAATTCCGACTAGGTGAGCCACTACATCGGAAGAGCTTCACACTTAGTCTCCCGATGGGCTGATGGCACTTAGGCAAATTTTGTGAATTTCCTGTCATAAATTTCTGATCTTTGCTGGGCAGAAGGCAACCTGCCTCTGCTAGCTGATCTTTCATGGCCCATTCAGGCCCATGCTGCAACCATAGCTCTATCATTGCATCTTCATGGCCCATTCAGGCCCATGCTGCAACCTATGCTTTGATACCACACTGTAACGTCCCCGACCCTCCGAATGGTGAAGAGGACGCTAACAAACCATCAAAACCTCCGCGAAAATAGCCCCATGAACATGGACATACATATAACTGAAGTAAAATGCTTAAAATATCAAACATGCTAAGATGCATAATCATTCACATATATAGCGGAAGAAAACCATATGATTCAAGCATCAACATGTTCATCATGATTCATGAAATAATAAATGTAATTGCAGAAGCAAAATGGACAAGAAAACTTATCTTATATAGAACTCGTTCGCAACTAGCTACGTCGCTGCAACGTTCCACCCAACCATAGGCCAACGTGCTCATCAATCTCTCAGCAACACTGCCACCCCCGAGCTGGTCATGATTCCCCAAGGAATAAGGGTCAAAGCAGGCTTACACATAGCCAAGGGTACACAAAACAACCAAGTCAACACAGTTGGGTTTATCATGACGTCAAGGAGCTAGGAAAGGCTAAATGCTAAGCTGGTGGTCTCAATGGAGAGCTAAGGATGCCTACACCAGAACTAGCCTGATTTCTAAGACATCCACCCACCCAACACCAGGAATCAGTCCTTTCTCTGCTTCACAGTCCCTCAGGCCCTGACTTCCCTTTCCAATGCTCTTCAAGGGTTGTGGAGAAGAAAGCCATCAGTCTAACTCTGTCTAAGTGGCTCCCAAACACCAGGTTTCTCAAGCATACCCAGCCTCCAATCCCACTCTAAACAGTCCGAGGACCAACCACTGCATACCCGCAGTGAAACAAGCAGTTCACAGCTCTGTGATGAAAATAAAGACAACGGGGTGACAACCCAAATGAAATGGTGAGCACAACTCTAGTCAAACAAGATGATTCAGAGTTGTTCTTGGCCCTAGCATGGCCAAAACAACTCAGTAGCCACCCCAAAAGATGGTTACACACGCATCAGCCCAAAACCAGGGGAACAACAACAACCATGCTTTTACCACTGCAGCAACATGAGAAACACAAACTCACAGCAAATACCAAATGGAAGTGAAGGTCCGATTCTCAACTTGGAAAGGGGAAACACATATGCAGAACCCCAAATCGGTATGGAGACACACATACACAGCACCTGAATGCAAAGGCTTATTCACAGGAATTCATGGGGGACAGGACATGCTTCCCAACTCGTTGCGTGAGTCCCAAAACAAAGGAGAACCTTCTGCGTGAGGAGGACCATGGAATGACCATGAATCGGGAGCATGGAATCGTGGGAGAGTGGAGAGAGTGGAATAATGGGCATAGTCCTTTCTTCTGCCCAACCTAAGGTTCGATTTCCTGGTGGAGTGGGCGTGTGGGCAAGGACTGATAATCTTGCCACACTCCACTTCCCAGCAATAACTGCCTCAACTAATCAACTAATCAGGAGCTCCTCAAGACAATCAATAAAGCAGTCCACCAGTTTGAGGCTGCCAACATGACCACGTAATCCATTACTCCAGTTCCCTGTAACGACATACGCTTACGATCAGGGAGAGTAGTGGAACCTCTAGTCATTGAGGATGTTCCATCCTCTGTGTCTAAAGAAAGGATGAACCAGCAATACTCATCCCACACAATAGTACCCATTATTGAGGATGCTAAGAGTCCTACCAAGACACCATCTGAAACACACAGAGAAACAAACATTGAAACGCAGCCTACACAACTAATTCAAGAAATGCCATATCTTGAAAGACTGACACTACAGAAAGCAGTGGAACAACCTCAGTTTAACATCTTAGGAGAGTTGAAAAATATTTATGTAAAAATTCCACTGTTGCAGGCCCTCCATGATGTGCCTATTTACAACAAAATAGTCCGAGACCTGTATGTAAGAAAACCAGGTAGAAAACCCAGAGATCCTCCCACTGTCCATGTCTTTTGGAAACTATCTAAATTGATAATGGGAAAAAATCTCCTGGATAAATATGATGACCCTGGGAACCCTACTGTCATCGCGTAGATTGGGAACACACAGATACTGAACGTGTTGGTAGATCTAGGCACAACTATTAACATTATGACCATAGAAACTGTATGGAAACTTGGGCTCACCAGTCTTCGACCAACCCCTACCATTCTAGAATTAGCTGACAGGTCCACTATCAAACCTAAGGGAATCCTTGATGACCTCATCGTCCCAGTTGATTCGTGGGAGCACCCTGCTGACTTGTTGGTTTTACAACCCAAGTCAGAACTAGGAGGACACCCCTTGATCCTGGGAAGACCCTGGTTAGCTATGATATATGCTTGCATCAGCTGTCGATCAGGGTCTATGACCATATCATATGGGACTGAAATAAAGAAACTTACCTTGTATCCTCTAGCTTGACCTAGTCTAGAAGCTGAAACTCCATTGTGGATGGAGCTAGAGGAAGAGGAGGCCATTCAACCACTGTTAACGATAGGGAAGGCCTTGACTTTTAAGGATGAAACGGAGGATGATGCCATTAATAATTTCATCAGTGACCCCACTTCTATCAACAAACAAATTTATCAGATCTTGAATAGTGCTCTAGGTGAAGAAGAGCAAGAAAATTTCACAAAGGAGACATTAGTCAGTGACACCCACATAATTCCAATGCTGAAAAATTTGAAAAGTGTTCCAGTTGAGATAGAGTTGGGAAAAGTGTTCCAGTGTACACGGATATGAAGGGTATCCCTTCTAATATGTGTACCCACCATATTTATATCAAGAGTGACTCGCGGCCTGTGTGCCAGCCACAACGAAGGATGAACCCCAATCTTAGGGACATTGTGAAGGAGGAAATTCAAAAACTCTTGGAATCAGGGTTTATATACCCGATCTCAGACAACGAGTGGGTTTCTCCACTCGTGATAGTACCTAAGAAGAATGTGAAATGGAGAGTTTGTGTGGATTACAAATAATTAAACAAGGCAACGTAGAAAGATCATTTTCCTCTTCCTTTCATCGATCAGGTAGTTGACACCCTTTATGGGAAGAAGTTCTTCTCCTTTTTGGATGGATTTAGCGGGTACAATCAGATCTAGATTGCTCCTGAGGACCAAGACAAGACCACCTTAACCTGCCCCTGGGGTACCTTTGCATACAGGGTACTCCCCTTCGGTTTATGCAATGGACCAACCACCTTTCAGAGAGATGTGATTGGGATTTTTTTGGAGATGGTTAATGATATTATGGATATTTTCATGGATGATTTTACCCCTTATGGAAGTGACTTTGAAGAGGCACTAAAAAACTTGGAGAGGGTTTTAATACGTTGTGAGAAAACCCAGCGATCTTTGAGCACTGAAAAGTGCCATATGATGATGAGCGAGGGTGTAGTGCTGGGGCACTTTATCTCTGCTGATGGTATCCAGGTAGATCCATCCAAAATCAGTGTAGTTGAAAATATACCCACTCCTAGAACACAGAAAGATGTACGTATCTTTTTAGGGCATGCTGGTTATTATAGAAGATTTATAGAATTTTTTTCCAAATTAGCTTCTCCTTTATTTACCCTATTGATGAAGGATGTACAGTTTATTTGGAATGATGCATTTCATTCAACGTTCACTGAACTTAAGAAGAGGCTGTTTACAGATCCTATCTTAAGGGGGCCCAATTCAGCTCTACCTTTCCACATTTCTTCATATGCCTCTGACACCGCCATTGGAGCAGTGTTAGGTTAGCAGGATGGTCAAGCACCATATGCAATTTATTACACCAGTAAAAACTTGGCCCCTATTGAACTTAATTATACTGTTACAGAGAAGGAATTTTTAGCCATTGTTTACTCCATCAACAAATTCAGACACTACATCACTGGATACCCCACCATTGTACACACTGACCACTCAGCCATCAAATATCTAATGAACAAACCAATTACAAATTCTAGGACAACTAGATGGCTGTTACTATTACAAGAGTTCGATATTACCATTGTTGACAGGCCTGGGAAATAAAATGTTGTTGCTGATTTTTTATCTCATTTTACTAACAGTGATAGCAACTTTCCACTTGAATATTCTTTCCCAGATGAACACTTGTTTGCAGTTTCAGCTCATTCCCCTTGGTACGCAAATGTTGCCAAATACTTGGCTGCAAGTAAGCTTCCGACACACTTGTCAAAAAGAGAGAAAAGGAAAATAATTCAACAAAACGCCAGGTATTGCTGGATAGAGGGTCATGTTTTCTACACAGGCCCTGATATTGAGATTAGGAGATGTGTAAGGGAGGATGAATTCTTCCATATCTTGAAGGCCTATCATGATAAGCCATGTGGGGGACATTTTGCAGACAACAAAATAGGTCATAAGGTGCTCAGAATGGGTTATTATTGGCCACTAGTTTTCAGGGATGCCAAGAAGTATGTCCAGTCTTGTGACAGCTGTCAGAGAATGGGCCAACCTAATAGATTGGATGAAATGCCTCTTCTACCACAGTTGGTGGCGGAACCTTTTGACAGATGGGCCTTATAATTTTTTGGGCCTATCAATCCTCATTTAAAACAGAAATCCTACATTTTAGTTTGCACCAACTACATGACAAAATGGATAGATGTTGTGGCTTTGGTGAAATCCAATGACCAGGTCTTGAATGTTTGTGTGTTCCCAATCCGTGGCCTTGAATGTCTTGTTTCGTGGCAAGGTTTGTGCTATTCCATTTAAATTCCTTAGGGCCATGAACTTCATTAAGCTATACTTAAGGAACTAATACACAATATCAAAATTGCGACGGTTTTTCATTGCTAGTTCCATGTTTTTTTTGTCTCAATTGCGACAATAACGGTCGCTATGTTTCGTGGCACTTATTTCGTGGATATAACGACGAAATTTATAAGTCATCGATATAGAGACAAAAACTGACCGCCACATGTATTCTATATGGTGGCCTTGAAATTATTATTTTTAATTCATTTTATAAGTTCTGTCATTCTATAGACACAATTGTAGTCCCTATAATGATGAAAATATGGGCAAAAACTGTTAGCCAAAATTTTATTTCCATGCCAAACCATGGAATACTTTCAACAAGAGTTTGTCTCTCTATCGATGAATTCTTGAATTTGAACAAAATTTTCTTCCACGCGTTCGTCTCTCTATTGAAAACGTTGTCATCCCTATAATGACGAACATATGGCCAAAAACTGTTAGGAAATTTTTTGTTTCCACGTACAAACGTGGAACACGTTCAATGAAATTTGGTCTCTCTATCGACAAATTCTAGAATTTGAATAGAAATTTCTTCCACGCAAAACTGTGGAAAACCAATCACTTTCGACGAAATCCGCAAGTTGAACGGTAATGTTTCCACGAAACTTCGTCTCTATAGTGACGATATTGCTTGAAAGCCACCCTGGGTTTCAACGGTTTTGCAACACCTGC
Organism: Pseudotsuga menziesii; assembly: GCA_001517045.1. Classification (NCBI taxonomy): domain Eukaryota; kingdom Viridiplantae; phylum Streptophyta; class Pinopsida; order Pinales; family Pinaceae; genus Pseudotsuga; species Pseudotsuga menziesii. The sequence continues at coordinate 208,158 of LPNX011147928.1, forward strand.
AATGAAAGTTCGTCGATATTGAGACGAAACCTGGAGGTTTCAAAAAAATTTGAAAAACTGTGGAAATGCACCTTCCTTTCCACGGTTTTGGATCTTCAATAAGTGCTTGTGAAAAAATACATACTATATTTTAAAGACAAAGAAATGGATAAAATATAACACAGGAAAGATGATTTATAGAAAAGAAATCTATCGGGAAAGTAAGATATGGGAAAAAACATATTGAAGTAAAAGGGAAAAAATAAATGGGAAGTTCAAGGGGGAGGTCAAAAAGTGTTAACTAACTCTAAAAAATAAGGCATAATGATTTAAAAAGTGGCCCTAAGCAACCCTAATTATTGCCTCAAAAACTGTTTTCCCATTAGGATGCACAAATTCATAATAATTGGCTAAAATACATAATTAGAGGCTAAAGTGGCACCTCTTAGAGTGGATTCTATGACAAGGTAGGAGGGTACATCTATAAAAATACCATCGATAAAATATGTTGTAATCAGCACAGGGATCGTATAAACATTAATTAAATGATATTCTATGCACCACCGAGAGCTGATTTCTATGATAAGGTAGGGGGGTACATCTATAAATAATACCATCGATAAAAGACGTAGGAAAGACTGGGCTCGGATCAACTTATTTTGATTTGAAATTAGGTTAAGCCCATTGGGGCTTAAAGAGCCCACAAGGGCTTGGAAGGATGCCCAAAGAGCTTGGAAGAAGCCCGCAAAGGCCTGTAGATACCTGCAAAAGCTTAAATAAGCCCATAAGTCAGAAGTAAAGGAAGCCCATGTTCTGAGGATGAAGGGAGCCCGAGCTTTGAAGACTGAAGAAGCCCCCAGGTGTAAATGAAGCAAGAGAAGGTCAAGCCTGCAATTTCTGGAAGAGATGAAAATGAAAAACTGATCCTTCTTATGCAACCACCTCAAGCATGGACAAAATCGGTCAAAGTTAGTACCAAATATGCCCAAAAGGAAAAAAAAAGGTCCCTTGAGCACATGATAGGAAAGAGACATGTTAATCAACAAAAAATTGACAACTTATTTCTATTCTTTTACTATGCATGATCTCATATAACAAAAAATTCAACATAGATCACCTTTTGGCATTGATCAGAAGCAGGTTGCACAGTTGAGCATGCAATTTGTAGCGTAAAAAAAATATCATAATTGCCTTGGAGACACTCCTCGTGAAATATCATCACTTGCTCTACTACATGTGAAGAGCTACTAGTGATAATTCATCATACTACAAAAAACATAAGGTGCATTGAATTCGTCTTTATTGAAAAATAAATAAAATAATAAAAAAATAACTCAACCCCTAGAAAAAGAGAGTAGTTTTTCATGTGGAAAATCTGTGTAGGATCTTTGTAGTGACAACTGGTGGTAAGTGTTTTGATGTTGCTCATTATTGGAAGAGGTGAATCTGAAAAGTTGATCCTTCTTATGCAACCACCTCAAGCATGGCCAAAAATATTGGTCAAGTTAGTATCAAATATGCCCATAAGATTAAAAAAAAATCCCCTAAGCACATGATGGGAAAGAGATGTGTTAGTCAACAAAAAATTGACAACTTATGTCTATTCTATTACTAGGAATGATCTCATGTAGCAAAAAAACCATCACAAATTACCTTTTGGCACTGAGAAGTAGGTTGCACAGTTGAGCATGCAATTTGTAGTTTAGAAACCATATCATAATTTCCTTGGAGACACTCCTCATGTAATAACATGACTTTATCTACTACCTTTGAAGATCTAGGCATATGAATTTATGGTACACATATGTGCCATGCAAGAACTGCAAGTTTATCATCACAGTAATCATAATGTGTAAAATAGTGCAACCAATAACCAATGTTAATCATTTAAAGTGCTATTTAGCATATGATTTCCAGATCTGTGTATGTGATAACATAGATATAAAATACCAACTTAATGAAAATTTAGTGCCAAGCTAACCATAATGTTATTATCATTCACTCGATCCTATATGTAAGCTCTGAAATATAAAATCATCAAGTCCCTTACCATAACCCAGCTCTCAATAGAAATAATGAGTACTAAGAAAATCCAAAACAATACTTAGTAAAATAATGTCAGAATTATATCACTGTGCCTTCAAAGATGTAAGGTTCTAGATCTCAGTAAAAAATCAGACTTACATTTACCCACAAAACTAATGCGAATAGGGTAGAAAACTAATCAAATCAATAAGATATATTTTACAAAATACACCACCATCTAAATAGTTTGAAATGCTAACCTGTTTTCTGTTTTGAGTGTGCAGAGAAGGCAACTAGGGCATACGAGGTCTGCAATACATATTGCAGACTTGTGTTTGATGAAGGAGAGGGCTCGGATTGTGGGAGCAGCAGGTCTACGTTTTTAGGGTTTTACACAGTAATTCTTTTTTTAGGGATTTCTTTTTTGATAAAATAAAAGTTACAAAAACACATAAAAATTAAGTCTTAACCTAGGGTTTCATCATGCCGAAATTATAGGAAGAGGGGCTGAAAAAAGCCTAATTTCTTCTATGTGATTTTTCTTCTATTTTTCTACGTTACTAAGAAGCATTTTTGTTTTATGTAGAAGGTTGTCTGCTAGTTTGGATGATAGTATAAAAGTAGTTATTTAATATTGGTTGTATCTCTTATATCTTAATAGAATGAAATAAAATTTAAGGATAAAGAAAAACACATTAAGGATAAAGAACATGTCAAAACCCTTACCTTATCATTTTCTTTTCTCCAGATCCATTCACCCATACAACTTGATAAGAGTTGTCCACGAGATGCATTTCCATTACCAAGACCTGTATAAATAATCAAAGACAAAAATTTTATGAGTAAATAATATATAAGCAAATAAACAGTCATTTAAATCCTACTACAAAGTCCTGTAGAAATCAATGAACCGTGAAATGTTAAATTTATTGACAATTTTTTAAGAAATAGACATGCATTTAAAAATTTACAACCATCTTTAATACATAGTAATAAAAAAGTATTTATACCTTATTGAGCTCCTCTCTGTTTCGAGAACAGTTTTATATTCCCCACTGAACAGGGCCAACCATGTGAAGGTGGAAGCTCGTATGGCCTCTCCCCCCCCTCACATCGCTCTCAATTCCCCATACCCAATAAATGATGTTGTTTATGTAGAAAACATTTAAACATTCATGCATAACTCGGCTAGTCATAGAAACATATAAACATAAAAACATTGAAGCATAACGAGGTAATTCATATAAACAATGTTTTAGACTAACAACATCGATATACATCCAAATACAAGTCATGAATTTATACATCTACTTTTTCTTTGATTTCTGTTTTTTTGCATTGAAATAACTAACAATAATTGGGATATTATCATCATCATTTGGTGGATTATCTACAAATCCATGTCCTACTAGTGTTTGTGCTTCCATTATCTCGTGTATCATGCTTCTTATACGTCGTTGAGTAGGGCGTGGAGGAAGTTCTAAAGGGGCATGAGCTGTAATAACGAAAATGGGTATATCGATATGTTGAAATATTATTGAAATTAATAGTTCATCATTTTGATTAAAATTAAAATATTTCTCTTTACCTATCTGTGTAGCTATGACAGCTGGTGTGTTAATTGTTTCTCTACTTGCTAATTCCTCTTGCGGTTCACCCTCCTGAGCTTCACGGTCTTCGATCGAAAGAAGAAAATTTATAAGTATACATCAGGAAATAAATATCTATAATTATCGTAGATATTTCTATTTACAAAGCACACATACCAGAATGGCCACTCTGATCCCCACTATCATGGGACATGCACACCCCAACATCAGCTGGTATGTGCGAAATACCGCTGGATTAAGTGCTGTGGTTGCACTGTTGCTTAAAACAAAACATAAATATTTAGTTATGGGTGATATAATAAAAACTGAATAGACTTTAATAGTATACTGCAATGATGTCCTTATTCATTTTATTTACCTGCATCTGCGTCGTTCGGGAGATTGGAGTCTGCCCCAAGCTTTTCTGATATTCAATGACACTTTTAAAACCATACTTGAAACCAAGCTTTAGGTCTTCCTCGATGGCAGCATCTTGGAATGTATTTCCTTACAATGCATAACACATATAAATTTCCCTCTATCAAAAACAAATATTTGTTCGCTACTTTCAAATAAATATTCCCCATAGTTAATCATTTAATTCTTACGATTCGGGCTCTTAGTTTTCTATAGCCACCCTGACCTAGTCTATGTTTCCCATGTTTTTCCACTCTAGCCTTGGTTGCTTTGGAGGTGTTCGGTAGCCTATATATGAAAATTTTGAAAAACGTTAGATATCACAATTCTTGCTTAAAACAAAAAAGAAAAAAATAAATGAGCATATTTCACTAAAAAGATGATATGTGTTGTACCTTGCTTTTCCAGGCCGTGGTTGTTTTCCTTGTCTTTTTAGCGAGTTCTCCTTTGCATCCTCTATGAGTGCCTTCCACTCTTTCTCCGGAACCATGGGAGGGCGCTCATGCTTGAGGTCAAGTTGAAATTTATCCCTATATTGGGCCCTGGTATATTTTAAATTCTCGCTGGCTAACTTTGCAACCACTTTCTTGTTGAATGTATTGCCGAACAAGATTACCATGTGGTCTATCAATACATCTCTCTTTGCACTATCTTGTTTATTCCACCGTGTGCGAATGGTGGGGCCAAACAACTCCAATGCTTTGTCATTCAAATTCCTATAGAAAACATTGTTTCCTGCAGAAACGTGTAATCCATTAATTTATAATAATTTCAGCATATGTCCATTTCAATTTCGTGATTAAAATGAATAAATTAATTAATAAATACCTGCAATCTTTTGAATATTGATCGAAACACAAGCGTCATCCACCAGAAAGGTGAGATCTAGTGATCTGGTGCTTTTAACTCATGCTGCTCCAGGAAAAGTTTCCTGGTCATCTACAGTAGGTTCGTCTCCAGAGTCATGTGGAGTCCTAGGCTCCATCTCATCATGCTCCAGCATGTCATGCTGATCCAAATCGGTGCCCTCATCAATGGATTCGAGTCCAACCGGAGGAGTGTAAAAAATCCTCATTGGCACATTGCTTTGTCGACGTTGTGGCTGCATTGGAGCATGACTGCTACCTATACCTGTCTCGACAATTTCTCTAGTCACGGGTTGTAACAACTACTACAAACAAAAAAATTTACTTTATCAGATCACTTGGAAAAATAGAAAACATAATATCAGATATGAAATCATGTCATAGCTTAAAAAAATATGTGAAGATGCCACTTACCCCATAAGATTTTATTTGTTCTTTCAACTCTTCAATCCTTGCCTTGATCTCTTGTGTCATGGGCCTTATGCAAGCCAAGGAAATCATTTCTATGTTTTCCTTTTTTAGGGCCTTTTTTATAGTATCCATAGGGTCTATGGAATATTAAATTTCATTCTCAAGCTCCTCACCACCCAGATCAAGTGCACTGGACTAAATTCATCAAACAATAAAATTAAGAAAAATAATTTTAACATCATTCAAACATTGTTATTGTAATGAAATTTATTACTATTCAGAACTAACACTTACCTAATGCGGTGTTTTTGGGGGGTGACTTCCCATGGTCTTCCCACGGTCACCCCCTACTGATATACTTCTAGTGGGTGATTTTCCATGGTCACCCTGGACCGTGGAAGCAATAGGTGCCTTTCCACGACCCCCACCCTGACACGATAAATCAATCAATAATTCACCATAAGCACAAAAAAATGCAAATGTCAACAATGGAAATCGAATGATAACGGAAAAATAAAAAATTTAGTTATTATATTTAACACTTACTTAACGGGGCACAGAGCGTGACCTTCCACAGTCACCCTGGACCATGGAAGCAGTAGGTGCCTTTCCACCGGTGCCACCCTAACACAATAAATCAATAAATAAACGTTATGAAAATAATTGTAACATAATAAAAAATGAGATATTGCAATAATATTTATTTTTACCTCAGAAGTAGAGGACACACGTTCTGTTCCATGATCAACATGGGCAGACCCCTGCCACAGTGTAATAAGCATGTTGTCACATGGAAATATTTTGGGGTTGGAGTTTCTAGTTATTGTAGTCATATTTAGTTACTATATTTAGTTGAGTCAATAATTGTAACATCAACAAAAATGAGATATTGCAATAATATTTACTTTTACCTCCAATGCAGAAGATACATGTTCTACTCCATGGCGATGAGCATATCCCTGCCACAATGTAATAAGCATGTTATCATATGGAAATATTCACAACAAGCATGAAAAAAACGAATGGTAACAATGGAAATTGAATGTTAACAAAAAAAAATCTCAACATTTAGTTATTATATTTAACACTTACATGATGGGACACAGAGTATGACCTTCCATGATCAGCCTTGACCATGGAAGTAGAGGACACGTGTTCTTTTGCATGACGACCATCGACAGACCCTTGCCATAGTGTAATAAGCATGTTGTCACATGGAAATCTTCTAGGGTTGGAGTTTCTAGTTATTGTAGTAATATTTAGTTACTATATTTAGTTGAGTCAATAATTGTAACATAAACAAAAATGAGATACTGCAATAATATTTACTTTTACCTCCGAAGGAGGAGATACATGTTATGCTCCATGGGGATGAGCAGACCCCTGCCACAATGTAATAAGAATGTTGTAATATGGAAATATTCATAATAAGCACGACAAAAGTGAACGGTAACAATGAAAATTGAATGTTAACTGAAAAAATCGAAACATTTTGTTATTGATGTCATATTTATTTACTATATTTAACATTTACCTCACGAGGCATAGATTGTGACCTTCCACGGTCACCCTGGACTGTGGAAGAAGCATGTGGATTTCCACTGCTGCAACTCTGACAAAATAAATCAATCAATAAAATTTGAGTCAATAATTGTAACATAAAAAAAATGAGATAAGCATAACAGTGTAATAAGCATGCTATCACATGGAAATATTCATAATATGCACGAAAAAAGTGGATGTCAACGGTGGAAATCGAATGTTAACAAAAAAAATCGAAACATTTAGTTATTGTAGTCATGTTTAGTTACTCTATTTAGCATTTACCTGATGAGGCATAACGTGTGACCTTCCACGGTTACCCTGGACCATGGAAGCCACATCTATTCGATTTAAGTTGTAATCGATCAACAACTCTTCACCTAGAAGTATTGTTTTTATTGCACATGCAAATATACGATGTTCTTCGCGTCCCTCAAATTGATAATTCGGTTTATTAGTTGCTGTCATTGGCCATGTACTATTTATAAATCCAGCAACGTTTCTGGACACTTTTGGTCTCCCATCAATATACATAGTCACCCCTTTGTTTTTATTGTGTTTTGCTAGTTGTATCTAATTTGAGGCAACTCCGTATCTCCTCATACTTCGAGTATATTGGACCAAGGTCAACCAGTTATTGTATCTGTATAATGGTCTGGCATACTCCATCAATTCAGTTATAGTGCCATAACTGACCTTTATGCCATCCATGGAAAATAGCCCCAATCGATGTAAGGACGAAGGAGCAATGCGATACATCCTCCCATTGATGAAGAAATATGTGTCCACTTGAGGTAGATTATTAGGTACCCATAATTGCACTAGATGTCTATACCTCAAGGGCAACTCAATGTCACCTATGCTCTCAACATCATAATTACATGACCCTCCATTGCCAATAAAATATTGCATGCGTCTACAAAATCTTTTCCTTACCTTTTCAGATCTAGTTGATATAGAACCGATAAATCTAGTACAACACGTATCACTTTCAACCTCTCCTAGTATATCTTCACCATCACTCGAGGAAGATAGATCTGATAGATACCTATTTGGTGGTACCTACACTCGATAAAACAAGAATATAACCTACCAAGCGGATATAATTTAGTGTGCAAATATATTTACTTGTAATGTTTTAATATCAAAAGTTCTTTCTTCCCAAAAACTTTACCAAAATCTATTTTTCTCTCAAAGGTGTAATTTCTTTTAGAGTTATTTATATTTGAAATATTTTTAAGTATAAGACATGATTTGATTTGGTTTGGAATTTGTTCACAACACGGATATATAAGTGTGTTTCTTGGGCCACTTGACTAGTTAATGCGTGCAAAGAGGTATGGGGTTCCCTCTAATATAGATCATGTTGGGGATTCAATTTGGAATGGGCGGTGGTCATATTGATTCATTCATGGATTTCTCACTGAAACACGATGACTTTAGTCTAACACTCCCTCTTCCACAGTGGTTTGATATGCAAGTTTCCTCGTGCAAGGTACTCCTTCTCTAAATATGTGCCTGATTTTTTTTTAAATAGGATAACATTGTGAAATGTCACCAAATTTAGACCAATTATAGGTAGTCTTGAGAATTGGTGACATTTGGTGAACTGATGATTGTGGACAGACATATCCTATAGATGTTCATTAATGACAAAAGAACTTTTGATGGGCATAGGCATGTATGATAAAGTTGGAAAAAGACTAAGTGGTGAAAAATTGTCCTAAAGCAATAGTATTATGAAAGTTCCCACCATATTTCATAAGAAGGAGAAATTTCCCACCATGGCTTGTCATCCCATATTTGGTTGAGGTATCTATCCTACCATGGCACCAGTTATCAGAACAACTCTTGAGGAAGAAGATACAGGCCTCCCAAAAGAAGTTCTTTTTGGTCAAATTAAACAAGTTGCACTAGGAGAATGCTCGCCATAATTTGTGGGTTAAAAGAAATGCCTGCACCATATGGGAATCCTATAGGTGGCTGTGTTTTCTACCTGACCATGTTCTTACTTTGACCTGAAAGTACATGAGGCATAAATTATGGATCTACCAAAACAAGGTCTTAAGCAACTTTTACATCATACTTCAATAAAATGCCCAATGAGGAGAGAGAATGTAGTTCCAGAGGATGAAACCGGTCTAAATGGATTCATCTGGTTTTCCTCCATCCATTGGATGTCTTACACTCCAAGTTTTATGAAAAGTTGAAATCACCTTTGAGACCTAGGGTTTAAAGAAATTGACTAAGTGTCAAATCAAAAAGTTGAAGAGGCATTTGGAAATGCCTGCCAAAGCCTATCCAAGTGATGATAAATTCATCAGAAGGTATAGGCATGTTCTTTAATGAACTGGCTATCCATCTATGTTCTTAGTTTTTATTATGGTGACCACATGAGAAAAATATCAACCTGCCAAAAGAGGTAAAAACATTAGCTTACATATCCAAAAATATAAAAAATTGACCGAGTGTTGAAAACAGGAGGTTGAGAGCCCACTTGGAAATGCATGCTAGAGTCAGATCTTTAACTGATAAATTCATCAGATGTTATGGGTCCATTCTTTGATGATCTGGGCATCCACTCATGATCTAAGTTTCCCTCTAGGTATTCACACGTGTGAGATATGAGTCTACCAAAATGCCTTCTGGCACAGTAACGACTAGGGCCTGACAAAATTCACTAAGTGTTGAATTGAGCAGTTTGAAATACCATTTTATAGTGACTGTCAGAGACTGTGTGTTTTTCAGTAAGGTTTTAAGGTGACATGGTTTTGTTCCTAGTTGAGGTGGATACCTAACCATACCCTCAGTTTGTTTAAAGATGGTTAAGATGTGAAAAATATAAGTCTGCCAAAAGTTAGGAAAGTATGCCTATATAGTCTTGCTGAAATAAAAGAGTAAGATACATGAAATTAATAAACATAAATTTATAAAGGGAATTCTGCATATGTTGAGAAGGATTTAAGGATAGTATTTTGCAAGATATGATGTGATCGAAATTACACAACATATATTTAAGGAAGAAATGCTCGCAGAGGTTTTAATGAAGACACACGAAGGATACAATATTCTTGACAACCTTCAGACTCTTTGAGATATGCTAAACAGAGGCGACCACACTAACTACCATGGTATATGCCAAACATAGGAAAAAATATATAAGTGTGGTTGAAAAATAATACTTGTCTCAAATGTGTCTTTAAAGAAGAAAGAGGTATGAGGGTCAATTTACTGGAGTCAATTCAAATTATAGCCCACGAGTCCCAGGGAACTATACATTGTTCCAAAATCCAAACCAGTAAATGGGAAAAACTTGCAAGGTTGTAATTCAGGTAAAAGTGAGCATAAAAAAAATGCTTCTTTAAAGGAGAAATAGGTCTTAGGTTGAATTGTACCCATTCATTATAATTGCAGCTCCTATGGCACTCTACAAAATGTTTTAGACCCATAATAGAAAAAAAATCACAAAAGGTTGAAAAGTGTGCCATAATCCATGTAAAACTGACAATCAAAGAAAAATTAAATGCATATTTAAAGGAGAAAGAGGTCTCATGTTCAAGTTTTGACAGAATTAGTTCAAATTATAGCTCATAGAGCACTCTGTTCTAGACCATTAAATAGAATAAGATTACACAAGCTTGCACTCTATAGAATGTTTCAGAAATATAATAGAATAAAATAACAAAAGCTGGTAATTTGTGCCATAAACGAGGTAAAACTAATTATTAAAGCAAAATTAAATGCTTAGAAGAAACACATCTCAGGTTCAAAGTTTCGACAGAATCGGTTGAACCAGTTCAGATTATAGCTCCTACAGGACTCTGCACACTGTTCCAGACCATTAAATATAATAAAATTACAAAGCTTGCAAATTGTGCCATAATTCATAAAATTATACAAGAGCACGACTGGCTTGCAGTGCTCAACCCATATTTCTTTTCCACAAATTTAAGGAGGAGCTTCAGACGCTCCAATAATAGAAAACCCTTACTAGAACCACCGATAATAGAAGCAATGGTAGCACAACAAAAAATTATAATTTCAGTATGACTATACCAAATCCGTATTGGTTCAGAAATTTGACGTATTTTTCCCAAATTCCTATGCTGCTAGGGTTAATGGGCTTACAAAGTTCATTGGGCCGTTTGTTATCCTCTGGACTGTGGCCAGATTGCCTTCCCTTGGAATGTCAATATCCTCTGGACTGCGACTGGATTGTTTTGTCATCCTTTGGACTGTGGCCAAATTGCCTCCGCTGGGAACACTGGTATCCTCTGGACTGGTACCCCCTGCTCCTTGATTTACCACTGCTCTGCTCATCAAATACCAGTGCTCTGGATGCTTCTAATGAACTAGTGCGTGTGAGTGAACTTGTTCGTTGTTGTTTTTCTAATGAGCTAGTGCATGGATGTTTTTTGAATTCTACGTTTTTTGTTTGTTTATTTGCATATTTTATATTTTGTGTTTTGTTTTGTTTTTTAATTTTTTAATTTACCTTTTGTTTAGTTTATTTTGGGTTTTTATTATTTGCATATTTTATATTTTGTTGCATTTTAAATTAATTATAGTTAAACAACTCTATGTTTTTAATTTAGTGTAGTTTAATTTAATTTAACTAGGATTTTGTCATAATTTGTATTGGTTGCATTGCTTATAGTGAGATCCTATACATAAGTCCCTTCAAGGATGAACAGGATGATGATGAAGATGGAAAAGATGATGGTGATGACAAAAACAATGACGATCGTCATCATCATCACCATCGTCTAATTCATCATCTTCATCAATATCATCATCATCATCATCGCCATCGCCATCATTGTCATCATGATTTTCTTCATCATTGTCATCTTCCTTATCATCATCATCATAATCATCATCATCATCATTAATTTCTTCATTATCACCATCATCATCATCATATTCGTCGTCATCATCATCATCATCTTCATCTTCATCATCATATTCATCATCAACATCAATGTCATCCAATTCATCAGCATCTCCATCATCATCATCATCATCATCATCATCATTTTCATTATCATCGTCATCATGTTCATCATCATCATCTTCATCATCGTAATTTTAGGGGGAGCTCAGTGAATGAAGACGTCTACATGATAGGAGGGCAACCAGTTGAGTGAAAAAATAAGGATTGCTCCTAAGACCCATTCCAAGGACTAATATGACAATTCAATATGATCTGAGGAAGTAGTTAAAAAAAATACAACTTATTAGGCCCTGTGAAGCCTCATTTTCTTAGATTTGTGCACATGAAGAACCAAGACTTATGGACGTAGTTTGGTGTCTTAAAAGAGGGAGATCCAAACTGAGCAGTTTGGTAGTTCCATAAAGTGCATTCTTTATAGGAGTGAATAATCACTCATAACCATTCTATTATAATGTTGGTGAAGCTCAGAACGATTTAGTGAATACCAAGGTAAAGATCTTGTCGTCATATCTTCATCATCAATATCATCTTCATCAGCATATTCATCATCATCACCATCACCATCATGATCATCTTCATCATCATCATCATCATCATCATCATCATCATCATCATCATCATCACCCTCATCCTCATCTTCATCCTAATCATTATCATGATAATCATGATCATCATCTTCATCATCCTCATCCTAGTCATCATCACCATCCTCATCATCCTCATCCTCGTCATCATCATCCTCATCCTCGCCCTCATCATCATCATAATCATTGTTGCCGTCGTCATCACCACCACCATCATTGATCATCATCATCATCTTCATTAGCATCATCATCATCTTCATTAGCATCATCATCATCACCACCATCATCATTGTCATCTCCCTCTTCCTAATCAACATCTTCATCATCGTCATCATCGCCCTCATCATCATCTTCACCACCACCACCACCATCATCATCATATTCATCATCATCATCATCATCATCATCTTCATCATCATCATCATCATCATCATCATCCTCTTCATCATGCTCATGCTCATCCTCATCCTCATCCTAATCATCATCATCATGATCGTCATCATCATCTTCATCATCATCATCATTTTCGTCATCATCATCCTCACCCTAGTCATCGTCATCGTCATCCTCATCCCCATCATCATCCCCATCATCATCATCGTCATCATCATCGTCATCATCATCATCATCATCGCTGTCGTCGTCGTCATCATCATCATCATCATCATCTCTATCGTCGTCATCATCATCGTCATCATCATCATCATCATCGTCGTCGTTGTCGTTGTCGTCATCATCATCATCATCACCATCATCACCATCGTCATCATCATCATCATCATCCTCTCCCTCTTCCTAATCAACATCTTCATCATCGTCATCATCATCATTTTCATCATCGCCCTCATCATCATCTTCATCATGTTCATCATCTTCATCACCACCACCATCATCATCATCATTGAATGTTGATTTATGTTCATCTATGTATCCTTCCCAAAGGTTTACAAATGCTCTTATTTGAGGAATTTTGTGGGAGCGCCTTTCAGGTTAACTGGTTAGCAAGTTTTTCCACCATGGAGTTGTCGGATGGAGAGTGGAGGCGTCGGTTCGACGATGGAAAGCTATTCCATGGAGTGGAGATGTGAGGAAGGATATAATTTTGAGATTTGTGGAGTCCGTTAAATGGGTGTAATGTTGGAGGGTCGAGATTGGCACAAGGTGAGATCAACGACCCTAAATCATTTCACGCAGTGAACTTGCTCGGAGGGAGAAATTTTTTCAAATTGTGAAAAGGGTTAATCCGCGAGAAAATCATATGGTTGAGATGAAGGTGGAGATAGATCTACGGTCTCAAACAATTCCACAGATTGAACTAGCACGGAGAAAGTTATGAATTCGATCCATGGAAAGTGGTAGGGGCTGTGAAGATCTACGGTCAGAACAAGATGTTGGGTAGATCAACGGGTGAGAAGCATTCCGGGATCAGAAGTTGCTCACTTGTTCAGATGAAAAAGGGTTAGTAGAATGTTAAAGTTCTCAAGGTTGAGCAGTCCCGATGAAGGTAGTTTAGAGATCGACGGTTGATATTGGTCTCCCCAAATCAAGCTATACAGGTTGATAGTGTTGAATTTTGGGTATGAAGATTTGGTGTATCGAGGGATTAGATCACAAAGATGAATAGATCTACGGTATTGAGTGCATGGAGAAACATGAGGGTTATGCAACATAAAAAACTATAAAAAAATCTAAGTGGAGAAGACGCCCTCACGTACGATCTGTCTTCCTGACAATTAATTGATTTCCTTGATGCCATTTGTGATACACTTATAGGATAAACCATCCCTGCGACAGTGCTATCTCGCCCAAAACTAGATACCCATCGTATGGCTGGCGTGTGAAATCAGAAAGATATCATGAAAATATAAGAAGTGGAACAACAAATTTGATCGCCACACGTAGTAGGAGAAACACAGTGAAAGAATGGTTCTAGTATCATTGTCATAAGAGCGACAGGGTTGTCACAAGAGTGAAAGGGCCAGAACACGTCCAGTCCATATGCCCTGAAGCGTCGTATGGTCGACCAGGCTACTTGATGATGAAATGTGTGAAAATGCTGACGGGTCATCCCCTTGTCCAGTTTTCCAATCCTATATAAACACCACCTTTCAGATCCATTAAGGTGCATAGGATGAGCTAGTGTAGAAGCAAACTCGCGGTATCATTCTGCCAAGAGGTTCTGAGGATTCTGATATGTTTGCAATGTCAATCAATTCGAGGAGCTTGTTAGTCTGGGTGTTTTGTTGGTTGGTGAGCTTGATTCCAAGCTCATCTATCGCCCTGGTTTTTCACACCAGAGAAGCACCAACCATCGAGCAGCAGACGTCATACACCACTTTGAGAGATGCACCTGTTTTTTGTGTGAGCGAATTCTCGTACTGGAGGATAAAGGGCCCAAGGTCTTCATCATAGCTTTCATGCACCCCGTCCGCCAACCTTTTTTGAGGTGGTGAGGAGTGCTTGAATGACAAGCCATTGTAGAGGCTTGTTTCTTCTAGAAGCAAGGGGGAAGCTATGAAGAAAGCTAAGCACAGAAAGGATAAATATAAACTCCTTTTCCAGCTTTGAGCCCATGCAGAAATGTTCCTTCGAGCATGGAATGAACACAAAGGGAAAGGACAAGTTGTTGACTTGACAGATGGACAAGTGGTCGAGCCTAGTCAGAAATGAGCCACCAAAATCATCTTGAGACGCCGTTTTCACTTCCTGTGAGTTCACAACCAGAAATATCGTACTTCCATCCATACCGAGTAGGTGCATTTGCTCCATGATGTTTGTTTAAAGATATGTAAACCGTGGCAGAAGTAGCACGCTCTAGTTGTTAATGTTTTATTATGACTGTAAACAGTTTCAGATCCTATTTCGAGGATTAGCCTCGGGGTCCAAGACATTATAAAAAGGCTCCCCACCGGGGATCAAATTTGAAGGGCAGTGTCCCATTTCCTTTTGAAGCTTAAGTTTCAGTGAATTAGACACCAATTAGCTTACCTCCTATTGAGTTACAAGTGGTTTCCATTTTCATACATTGAGTTTCCCTAATCTTTATCATGATAATGGGGCTTGTGGTTGTTGTTGATATGTATATATTCAATCAGCATTACTCATTGTATATCACATGTATGTAAGGATGAAAAATAGAACTTGGGGATGCATAATAACAACCCTCATTTTCATAGATAAATTCATAAAACCAAAAGCCAAAGAAAATATTTAAGGGTTACACACTACAATTTACAATTTTCATAAGGAAAAGAAAATCACTTACTTGAGCCAACTGTAGTTGTGGAAGAAAGATAGCTAAGACAACACCCCATGAAAAAGAATGAACCATTGCTCCAGCAGCAACCATACCTGCAAATGCCCAAGTTAGACCAAACCCTAAAATATCCAAGGTAAAAAAATCTTGAAGAAAAACTACAACAATAGAGTTTACCTTGAGTTGCCATGCTGAAATTGCCAAGGTTTCCATGCAAAAAACAATGAGACCACCCCAACTATACAAAATCCACCCTTCCATGAGGAATTTTTTTAGAAAAGTGGTCAAAATTGGTCCCAGTATCCTTAAGAGAATTGGTCCCAGCAACCTTAGTAAAAAATGGTCCCAGTAGCCTTAAGAGAATTCCCACCACCACTACAACAAATCCTGGAATTAGCGTCCCATTTAGTGTAATTTTTTTTACATTGAGTGGTCAAACTAGATACTAAATGGGTCGCGTCATGGACAAAACTTAAAGCGTCTCAAAAGACATATTTTTTTGCTTCCTAAATAGCATCCTTTATGACGTCCAAAATAGCGTCTCTTTTTTTGCTTCTAGAATAGCGTCCAACTTTGCTTCCTAAGCAATGTCGACGTTTGCTTCTAGAATATCGTCCAACTTTGCTTCCTAAACAACGTCAAGGTTTGCTTCCTAAATAACGTCATATTTTTCTTCCTAGCGAGTATCCGCTTTTTCTTTTTAAATGACACCCTCGTTAGCACCATATTTTCATCCTTAATAGCACCATGTTAGCATTCAATATTGCATCCAGTTTTGCTACCACTTTAGTATCCCATTTTGCACCATGTTTTACTTCCAAATATGTGCCAATTTTTGCTTCCGAATTTGCACCAATTTTTGCATCCTATTTTGCTACCAAATTGATGCCAAATATTTCTTCTATTGTTGCACCATATTTTCCTTCCTATGTAGCGCCATGTTTTTCATCCAAAGTAACATCTTATTTTGCTACCATATCGACACCATGTTTGGCTTCATCATTAGTGCCATGTGTTGCATCATTTTTAATGCCTAGTTTCACATCTCTCATGTTTTGGTCTCTAATTTATTCATTTTTAGTAATTTTAAATACAAGTTTTGGTCTTTTTTTAGTCACCTATCTCTTATTTTTTGGTTACTAATTTAGTTGTTTTTAACTGATATTATAATATCATTAGGGCATGGAGGAATCGAACCTCCAACCTCCTGTTTGTAAGGCAGTCGCTCTTTCATTGAGCTAGAACCATTTAAGAATTTGAGAACCTAGCTTACAGAGTCCTCTATAATGGAAAAAAGGATCAATACACAACTTTGAGTATCTAATGGCCGACAAAGGATGCTAGATTGTATTATCTTCAACATGGGATTGATTACGTTCCTTAGTTATCTATATATAATTTTCCTATGATTGTAGAGTTTCTATCATTTCAGTACCAACATCTGCAGCTTGTGAGGCAGTAGCATCACCTTTTTCTTGTGATCTGGTGGTATCATGGGCCTAATCTGATCGATTGTCATCAACTGGTTGAGCCCTCTATAACTGAGAAACAAAATTATCCTCAATTCCTAATTCTATTGTAATGCCACTCATTCCTCTAAGTTGTTGACTATCATCAACCCTACTACTCAAACGATTTATTGGTCGCCCGCTTCGAAGTGTTCAGTAAATAGAATCCAAATGGGATGGAGCTGAAGTACTTTCAATATTACTCTCTACTACAACCCTATCATTCTCTACAATCATAGACACATTACATTATATATGTCCTTAAACTATGAATTCTAAAGTTTTAATCCAAGATTTTTTTTAATAATCTAGCAGATGTTCAACGACCAGAAATTTTAAAAATTACATATTGCTCAACGAAAAACATATCTAAATGGGGTAGATGGTCTAATGAGAAGTGGATGTTGAAATGTCATTCCACAATCATCAATCTTTCCTATAAGATTATAGATAGAGGTAGTACTTCCCTATCGTCGATTTTCCCAAAAAACTTTTTCAATAGGAATCATATGAAATGGATAACAAGAGCTAAGTTTGAGATAAAAGTATGAGGACTCAACCTTCCACTTATATTTTGATTTAAAGCAGCTACAATATCTTGTCAAATTTTTGAGTCCATAGCTACCTGAAGCGTATGAGGATCCTCAAGAATATGACAAACAATAGTTGATTCAACATTGTTAAACCTTGAAAATAAGCAACTAGTAGGAGAGATGAGCAAAGAAACCAATCCACCTCTTTCAAGGAAACACAATGCTATGGCATGCACCCTTTTTATCCTTGCACATAGTTGGAGAAGAGCTTGTACAATAGTTGAGGTAAGATAATAATAACACTGAACCATTTTTCTGGAATAGATATATGTATGTGTTAACTAATTGGTTGCATTCCTTATTTGTTATTGACCATTAGTACTGTAGAGTTCTTTATAGTTCTACTATGGACAATAACAATAATTTTGACCAAACACTAATTCAGTCCACTTTAGGTACGTCTTCAAAATATGTTAGTGGAAGGGACATGCTTAATTTTATGCCATAATAGCAGGCCATTATTATAGCCAAAAAACAGTTTGTAAAAACATACAAAAAATACCACTTACATCATATCGAGTAGCAAGACCTTGGTGAAAGATCTGAAGCAAGTGATCTGTAACATAAGTAGGTAATGAAAGAACAACTACTTCATATGGATTTGCCATAGTTGGAACCTTGAATACAACATTAAATAAGTTTAACATTAGACATAAAATAATTTGCATTTTGGCATTACCCAAAACAACTTTACAATATACCATCATCAAAATGAATGAAAAGCCAAAAATAAAGTTTCAAAGTAATTCCACACATGAATCCATAAACATACCCTATCACCTGAACAAGAGAATTTGGCATATTAGAATCATAGATTCATTTCCTTGGCAAATGTACAGATTCTGATGATTCTTTTACATGGTCACTAAAAAAGATACAATGAAAAATGCAAGGTATAAAAGATAAAGCACCAAAATTGAAGGATTGATAATAAAAAAAATAACATACAACATTGATCGAAAGAAGTTTTTATAATGTCAACAGTGCTAAGGATGACAGCTATAAGAATAAAGGGGGTTATGATAAAGGGGAAAAAATGTGAATAGAAATGATTCAAACAGAAATTTACAAATGAGGATAGAAATGATTCAAAGTAATTCACTGGAAATCGAAATTGCAAATGGAATCCAAAAAGGGGCAAGTTAAACCTAGCATCCTCTAAATTGATAGGTGATTGTCAGGCTGATATTATATTGGCTTGCAACTTATAAGTTACTAATCACACATCAAGTGAAAACAATATTTTTCTGGGGGGAGCACATCTCATGCAACCATCAATCTTGTTTTATGTGATTGTTAGAGAAAACCATCAATATTTGTGTTGATGATTCTAATAAATAACGAACTTAATAAATAAATAAATTACTATCTGCAAAATATTTACATCATCTGTCAAAATGACTTACAGAACGCGCTGCATAGTGGACAAACCCAACAGGAATATTACTCTTTCTAGATATTGCAACTCTCTTCAATTGCATACATACCAACAAATTGGGGGAATAGTAAATAACATAATTATACACATTGGTTCAATATACGATTATCACAATAGCTAACAGAATAAATATTTCATGCTAGGATTATGATACAATGAGGAAAACAGTACCTTCCCAAAGGGCTCAAAATGTTTTCTTAAGAAGTCTTGATTGACATTATTTTGGAAGATTTCCAATAAATGCATTTTTTATCTGTATTAAAGCACACATCATAAACAAGCAGTGAAAGATATTTCAAAGGTATTTGCACAGAACCTACTAAAATATAACTACAAATAAAGAATTTAGAAAGCAAAAATTCCAATAATGTGCCTTTCAAGTACAAACAAATCCACATAAAAAAACAATTTACCTTTGCCATTTCATCAGGATCAAGCTCTGAAGCAATTTCAGCCTAGTCCACTACGGGATGCCATTTACCTCCAAGCATAATGTCTTGTTTTTTCCCTACTCGACGTGCACGATCTGCAACCTGTGATGGAATTTCCCGATGGACCAGATCAAATTGGGAGGATGTTGAGATTGGGCTTGATTCTTATCTTAGAAGCCCTTCTTTCTTGGTCAAGAGAGACATTTCAACTAAGGTGATTGACTAGAGATGAAATGACAACAAGATGAGTTGTTTCTAATGATACTGATTTCCAAAGATGCTTTCTAATGAATATGATATATGTATATATTTTCTAATGATAATGATATCTAGAGATATATTCTACTAATACATATCTGAACAAGTTCAATGTATCGTATATCATTGCCAAGATTGCAATATGTATGAAACCAATTTGCAATTGGAATGGTATTTATAAGAAATACAATCATATATGAATGCCTAAATTTTTTTATGTAACTAGATTATCTAAATACCAAATCTTGATTTCTATAGTAGTATGGCTAGATTGAAAAATGGTAGGTATCATACAACATCCATTCAGAAATATAATGAACAGTTCAATCATATGCAAACCAAGAAAAAACATCCCCTACAAAACTGCATTCCTACTTTGATATACAGAATATAAGAGGACATAACTTGAGAATTATAACGTTTGAGCTTAGTCTGATGTCATATATTCATAACATCTAAATTATTGATTGGAATTTGGAAAAGCTAAGCTTGTAAAGCTACTATTATGATTACTACTGTAATTATCAGAAAATTGCAAATAAATTGTGACAGTGTACAAAAAGCCTTTACAGAGATCCTTACCTTCCACATCTGGAAATCTCATCTTATAGATAAGTCAGAGTTAAGGGGAGTTGTGAGTTCATCTTGGTATGGAAATAAGTTCATCAAAGATTAAGACCAATCAAGTATGCTTGGGATTCACCAGATTATGACAAACTGACATCTCTCAAGCAGGCTTCAAATTCCTTTGAACAAAACCATGGAAAAGAGACAAAGTTCAATGGAAAATTACAATGTAAGCCAAGATTGCAGCAGAATGTGACAAATTGTGCTTTTGAGAATAAAGATAAATATTTCATGACCTAGACTCAACAGAAAAGTGCAGATGAGAGGAAAATGAAATAAAAAATAAAAAAATAAAAACAGGGAAAGGAGAGACAAGCAGATCACAACAACCAAGAAGTGATAGACAGAGAAGAGTCCATCTAATCCAAAAGCAAGATGATACAATGATGACAATAAGCCTATATTTATAGATGGGTTGTTTGACTAAAAGTCTAAAACCATGGAATCAAAACAACTAGTTGGAAACCACGAAGCAAAAGCAGAGATCAAAACCAATGGACAACCTTATGCTGATTGACTTAAGCTTGATTACCCCTAAATGGCCTTTTACGACTATCAAAAGACTTAAAATACAACTTTATTATATAATAATCGGTTTACATTCAAAATAGCCCAATTATATAGTGTTTAAGACAAAATTTATTTTCTAGGGACACAATAAACATATAAGTTGCTTCACTTTTACTCTTTTACATACCTTATAGTAAATAAACTTCTCATTCAAGAACTATTTGAACAAGTCATAACCAATGTTGAAAAAATTAGCTCGGTGAACAACTCAACCTGGTTAGTGTAAGAGTTCAACTCAAACTCACTAAAAATTTGACAAAAGCTCAAAAAATAGAAATGGTTCAAAGTGAGGGAGTTTATTTTCATTTATGGCAGTTATATTTGATGTCAATAAGGTTTTCCATATCCACCTGCAAATTGGATATTTTGGGTAGTAAATAGCCCACGAGTTTCTCATAGACAGGCTCTAACCCATGGGTACTCACAAGTCTGGCTCATTTATGGTTAGTTTTACTTGTGAACAAGTTAACTCATCTCAGCTCAGCAGCAAGGCCGAGCATAGATTGACTTGGGATTACTCATAAAATGATGATTTTTTCAACAATGGTCATAACAAGATTATAGCCAATTATGAAATTTTTATCTAAATGAATGCCATATTCGATAAACCATGAACAATGTAGCTCATTCAATAACCAATTCAAAAGTTGAATACATCATAATTTCATACATTCACAACTTAAAGTGAATGAAATTATCACAAATTACAATGATGCTATCTTTAAACCTAAATAAGCTGTCAATTGATTGTTGGACTATTTACCAACCAACCATCGGCATCTCTCCTTGAATGCCACACTAAGCTAAGGGACATGTTATTACAAGTGCACATGCCTCACTCATTATCTCTTCCTTTAGCTCCCAGTTATATCCATTATTATTTCTAGTGATTTCTAATGAAAATAATGGTAGAAGAAGGTAGACAAAACTTCATTAAAACCTCCCTGCTATGCACATGTGATGCAACACTACCTTTGGGGTTTTGGACATCCTATATCAAACAAAAAAAATCATATTCCACCTCA
Organism: Pseudotsuga menziesii; assembly: GCA_001517045.1. Lineage (NCBI taxonomy): Eukaryota > Viridiplantae > Streptophyta > Pinopsida > Pinales > Pinaceae > Pseudotsuga > Pseudotsuga menziesii. Next base: position 230,231 of record LPNX011147928.1, read on the forward strand.
GTTATTTGTTATTCCTGTTTTGTTTATAGATTAATGCAATTAGGTGGATTTGATTACTTGAATGACCATGGAAGGCATTTCTTGAGCAGGAACCTTCACTTCCATACCTCACTAATGGGCATGCATTTTCCAAAACATGGCGTGCATTTCTCAGGGACAGGACTCAGGTCATAGCAGCAATAGAGAGGTGCGACAGGGAATGAATTTTTGGCTATGTATGAAATGAAACTAAGAGTGAGAGGTGGCAAAAAATGTGCAGGTTTAGACCCTTTTGCGATTGTAAAAAATTTCCAAAGGCATTTTTAAACCCTCTACGATTTTACTAGTTGGTGCAAAACACCTTGTCTGTATGGATATTAAACCCCTCCAATATATATATATATAGGGTATAAGAAATTACCAACAATGGGATTCAATACTATTGTTGCAATTATTCCACATTTCAAGACCCATTGCATTATCACAAGCACTGCCTAGATAATATTTATCGTGGTATGAATGTCAAAACAATGAGTAGATATATTTTTAGGAGAACTACTACCACACAGGTGTCAGTTTGGTTAATGGGTGTCCATTCGTCTCCTAAACCACCAAGGAACATCTCTATGTGGAAAATTATAGCTATTAAATTTAATGGGTGTCCATTCGTCTCCTAAATGAAATGATCCACTGGAATTTTTGTTTTCCACATAAATTTAACTTACATACCTTACTGCAAGGTGGGGAAGAGAGAGATATGTATATATATTAGTTCTGTTTTGGATGAACTAATGCATTGAAGAGGCTTGTATTTATAGGACAAAGCTGTGCTTGAAGATAAACTAGTTCCAATGTGAATGCATAAGATTCAAGTATGTGCACCCATGTGACTGAATTGACCAAAGGGATAACGAAGTACCCTCCAATTTAATGAATAATGTTGAGCAGGTGCTCCCCCATCTTGCTGCATTTGCTCACTTTCTAGCCCTACCAACACCATTCCATCCACCCCTAAAGTAAAACCAGTATCCTCACCAGCTCGAGCAGAACCAACGACCAGCTAGGATGTGATTCCTTATACGTAGTAATCAAGCTAGTATCCCTCCATAAGATGGTGGTTCACTGGGTGGTAAAATGGATCTGTCCTCACTTTTTCTTTGGCAAAGTGTTCTATTAAAAACTTGAAGGGTCTGCCTAAGAGATAATGAGATAAATTTTGTAGTACATAAATCATAGCAAGCTCTTTGCATTTTGTGGTTTTTTATTTAATTTAGACTTTGTATAGCTTTTTGCAAAATAGACCAAATGGTTAATCACTCCAGAGTGTCTACTGGGCCATGCTAACTGGCATCGGGAAAGGAGGTAAGCCTCTCTCTTTATAAGTACACTAGGGAATCTGCTTTCATACTTGGCTTGGCTACCGGGCTCGATTGGGCTACTCTCAGATAATTGATGGGGATACTTGGATACACAGCTTAGCTTGGACCTTCGACTGGGCTCCTAGGCTCCTGCGATTGGATATCGGGATGGACTGCTCGATTGTTCCTACTCGGTTTGATATGGGTGTTACCATCCAACATTATAAAGGTAATAAGTCTAAAAAATGGCTACCAACGTAGCTGGTTATGGAGTTCACGATTGGATCATATATATATTAGTTATTTTTTTGGATGAAATAAAGCCACCCTTTTTTCAAAGGAGAGACCATTATATACTAGGTAAGCAAATTCTACAGCAGGAAGGCAGTCTGTCATCCTTTTCAAGTGAGATAAACATGGTCATATGGCCAGGTAAACAATTAACTAAAAAATGGAACCGTAAAAGACTTTGGAACTTTACATCCATCTCTATTCATTACCTACTTCTAATTCTAGCAGAGAAATTTCAGGCATCTGATATACAGGAGACACACTATGTTAAATTTGATGTTTGATGTAGTCCATGAGAGTGTGGCAGAAGAATTTTTTGCCAGCCTTGTGATGAAGCAAAGTAAAAACACAGTCAATGTTACAACATGAAGGATGCTTCTGTGAAAAGGTTTGAAGTTTCCAAGTTAAATTACATTATTGATTACCGTGCTTTAAAATTTATTTTGTGGATCTTCTCAGATTCCCAATGTCATATTAGGCAAATAACATATTCCCATACTAAAAAGGATTTTCAAGAATATATATTGTATTCTTGCAATTGATGGGAATCTTTAAGCAGTGCCACATTAAATAAAAAGTGGAATTTCTATGGTTATAAATGTTACCTGGGTAAGCCCACCACTGTAACTACCTCTAGTTAAAATCATAGTGATAAGAGAACTGACAGGATCACCCACCAATGCTTGCCCCTGTTTCACAGATGGTATTACGCATAGAATTCAATAGACTTCCATAAGTTGTTCCAGGTCCAATTGATGTGATCCTTGAGAGAGCCCGCATTCAAAAAAGCCGAAAGACAAATCATACAAATGCAAAATAGAATAAATAAAATAATGCTACTATCATGAAAATATTATCTTTCTCTAGAAAATGATCTTATGCAGTAAAACAATAATAGAGATTGAATGCCTTGAAAGTTGATATTACAGAAACCATATAAATTGGCTTCACATGGAATATTGAAATCTAAAGCCTAAACCTTGCCTTACAAGTTACTGGTGATCATTCTAAAACAAACTTATTCAATACTTGATGTGTATTGGACCATTGGCCACCTTCCAAATTTAGAACACTAATTCTCAAGGATTGAGATGTTTCAGAATGGCCTGGCATATAAAATGAAAATAAAATATAAGCATTTCTCTAGATATGCATAAAATCAAAATCAATACTCAGAAATATGGGCTACTTACATGCCTGGGAATGTAGAAATGCAGCAGATCTGACTTGTGGAAACTCCACCAGCAAGATAACCTCTTCCACTAATCAAGAACAGATTTATGATAACACTATGATTCCAATATTCAACGCCCTCCATAGAGATGAAACACCCAGTTACCAAGTCACCAATCCACCAATGAACTTGCCCTTTTTGCAGCATTTTGTAACAAAAGTAAAAGTATATGAGTTATCGTTTTGTATTTGGTCTTTCCATGCCCCAAGAATTCTTGTACGCGTCTGCAACACTCTCAGTATTTCCCCCTTCACTGCAACAACTCTTTCTTTTGGTTTTGGATGAATGGCGTGTCCTTTAAAATTGAGGGATGTACGCAAACAAATCGTAAATAGGAATCCCTTGTCTCTCCCACCTGGATTCTCCAATAGACTGTGACATTCGCAACCCAACCACAAGATCAATTTGAATGGGCCCTCTCCACAAGGGATAATCGTAGAGAAAATACAACCTCTCTTATTGCAATAGAGATGAAGAATCATCAAGATATACTCCAATGTTCTCCCATAAGTGCGATCTCCTTACAAAACCTTTGAAACCCAGCTCAATCTGCACCAAATAACAAAATCTATGAAATGAACTCTCCTCTGCACATGAAATGAACTCTCTTCAGCAAGTGAAAGAAAACCAGGGTTTTTTAGGCGACTTAATGTTTAGGCCGGATTAATTTCGTATACAAAACATTGAAAAATCGCGCTGTTTTTTCTTAATAAAATTTAAAATTTCACGAGGTGTCTCTTCATTAAAAAACAATTATTGCTATATAAACTATAGAAATATGTTCTATATGGTACTTTGTCACAATTGGTAACAAAAAGGAAAATTATTTTGCTAAAAAAATTACTTAGCCATTAAATCGATTTCACGACTTAGTCATCGAATTGATTTCTCAATGTTTTGAAGAAACAAAGATAATTGGAAAAGATGAAAAATGTGTGCTAAGCATCCTTATTCATGATTAAAGATCCATTTTATTGCATATTAAAGGTAAACTTAGAGAAGGGTGTAGCATAAAGGTAAACACACAAATGGCTTCAATGAAATAGGTAGAATAAATAACCTTCATGGTGACCACTCAACCAAAATCATAAAATAACTACAACAAATTAAAACATGCAAATGCAATATAGCCCTTCAAGCCATGATTTTTCTTAAAACTTATACACATCAGACGTGAAGGGAAATTCCTAAGAATTTCATTTAAATCCATTGGATTTCAATGATAACTATCATAATATAAACTAAATTTATCAAAAATTGAATAAGAACATCTTTTATGCTAAGAAAAACTAAATAAGAAATAAATCACCTACTTGTTGAAAAAATAACGAACATTTTACAAATACAATGGTATACTATGTAAACAAATACTTGTAAATGAACGAATGAACCAAACTATATGTTAACATATAGTTGGTGTATAATGAACCAAAATTTTAAAAATAAAATCCAACACCAAGTTTAGAGTTAAAATCATTATATTATAGAGTTAACTCATTATAAAACTCTCGCACTAAAGTTTCATGGAATTGAACTTAAATTGATGTCTTTATACTTAAACTTTATGCAAATTTGACCATTATTCCTTTAAGTTAATTATTTATTTCATGTCACTTGAAGACCCAATAATTTTGATAGCTTAAGTCAATTACCTTGGCTCTCGTTTCACATCAAGGCCCACCGAAATTTCGGTATCTAAAGTCAATTAATCTGGCTTTGTTTTTTATGAAACTTATGGTGGTGATTCATACAGATTTGAACACCAAATTTAATTTATTAGTTTAATTTTAATGGCCCAATCTGTGGCCTATGATCCATAGTTGGAAGAGAGACTTTGGGTAAAGCTAGCTTCTAAATTCATGGTAGAGGGTAAAACTAGGCTTGTTCTTGTGTAATGCATAGAGGTTAGGGAAAGATTATGGACACTCTAGAATGACGAGCCTTGAGCTTGGTATGATACCTTACTTGGAAGAATACTTTTTGTACTCTTTACATCCCATGGAGGTCTTGGTGCTTGTGTTGAGCCAAGAGTGAAAGATATGGGGATTTAGGATTAAAAATAAGGTTGAGAAAGCTTTCTAAATATCATGTCTAGGAAGGATTTGGTACCTAAAATAAGTAGTGGGCATATTGATATAACTAATTAATTATTTAAATATTTTATATCCCACCTAGATAAAATTTACCATAACTTTGGCTCACTTTAACTAAACATAAAGTTGGTCGCTTCGAGTGAGTCTTTGGGCTTCCTCAAGGAATTGTGGTCTTGTCTAAAATCCCAACAAATAGGCTAAGACAAATGCTACCCAATCTCATATCGAAAATCCAAATAATGCCCTTTACTAGTATGAGAAGTAGATATTTCAAAATAATGTTCTTGTATCTTAGTTGATCAATGAGCAATATTACCTGAGATAAAGGTATGGGACAACATAAATTTGACAATAGACATAGGCACTTTTTCCATGACCTAAAAGGTTATCTAAATTACATCAAATGAAAAGAAAGTATGTGAAGTTTCTTTGGGGTATCGACATCTCGTAAGATAAAAAAAGGGTGTAAAAAATCCATGTGAACCATCAATGATTTTCTTCTTAGACTATGATCCATTCTTAGAGGTTAATGTCGATCCACATGTAATACAACATACCAAATTTGGCAAGGTTAACATGTTGCATAAATGGTGTAATTGAAATTGTAACATTTTATTTCAAATGAATACTTTAGCCATAGGACACTCCTGCATCCCATGACTTGAGACTTGCCATAGTGCACAACAAAGATATTCGATAAAGCTTATCAAAGTCTGTCGCCTGTCTTCGTAGTAGGTATAATGCAAAATAACACTCAAATATGTCAGTTCAAGGGCGTTTCACATAATAAACGAAACTGCTTTAAACTTTAATAGAATTTTGACAAACCTCAAAAGAATCACCGAAAATTGAAGCAATTATTCTGAATCTTTAACGAAAAATCCACCAATGCATAAAACTTGAGCAACTAACTGCTTTCTTCCTTGAGAGATGTTCGCTTATAAGGCCAAAGATGTAAAAACAATTGGTCCACTTCTTCAAAGTAACACTATGAGAATTATTGAAATTCTTATTGCTTCATTCCATTTTAAACCAAGACCAAAATTTCCTTAAGAGTACAAATAAAGTTAGATTTTGTGTTAAGATTGATATCCACTTCTTGTGCCTTGGATGTTCTTGGTAAAAATGAGGGTATGGATGGGGGGGTGTCCAAAACAACCTTGTAGGGTGACATTTTGGTAGCACCATGATAGATGGTATTGTACTACCTTTATGCAAGGGGGCTGTAGGGGGGTGGGTGGGAGCTACTAAACCTAATGGCCATATCAGCCAATGTAAAACCCACAACCTCACAATGGCTAACAATATTTTTATGGTCAACACCTCACAACCTCTATTACTTGTTATTAACTCCAATATCTCAAGTCCTGCAATATACATAAGTATTATGACATGCATCATCATCATGGACATCGACGTTGTTATCATCATCATCAATGCCATATGGTACATCAACATCATCTTGATCATCATCCTCGTTATCATCATCATTGTTAGCATCAAGTACATCATCAACAAAATCATCGTCATCATTGTTATTATGGTCACACATATGCCATAAGTGTTATTAATCACTCATCGACATTAGGATTCATGTCATGTAATTGTTAAGGTCATTTATATGTCATTACAGTCATTTCGATGATAATAGGGTTGTTTAGATGTCATTACAGACATTTCGGTGCCATTAAAATCAATTAGGATCCAAAAGTGATACCACATGCATAATCATTATTGACATCCACATCATCATCATCATCATACAATAAATCAACATGATATTCATCGTCATAGTCATCATCAATACAATTGTGATAATAATGAGCAAGGAGCCATACTACCTCACAAGAATGGATGATATACTCTTATACTTATCAAATCATATCCATACGCTCCATCATAATTATTGTAATGCATCATCATCATGTTTTTAGGGACAATCATATGCCATTAGGGTCTATCAAATGTTGTTGGGGATACTAAAATGCCATAAGAGAAATTTAGGTGACATTAAGGTAATTTAACCCTCATTAGGATTAATCATGATCCAAAAGTTCCAAAAGTACTATCACATGGATCATGATCATTGAAATTGACATTGATATATCTGACATTATGTTAGACGTTTCCCAAACACAATTCCTAGCTCTAAACCTAGTGCAATTCCTAGTGCAGTTCCTTTCAAAATTTCTGGCATTATTCCAAGTGTTATACCTGGATCTATACCTGGCGCTATGTTGGATGTTTTCTAAGAATAATTCCTAGATCTATACTTGGCTCTATGTTGGATGTTTTTCCTGCCGAAATTCATGGCGCAATTCCAATCACTAACCCTAGATTATATATGGTGCTATGTTATTCAAGACGTTTTTTTGGAGGCTATTCTTGGCGTTATATGGGATGCTTTTGTGGACGCTAATTGGGACATTAATTGGGATGCTAATTGTGATGTTAATTGGGATGCTAATTAGCGTCCAAAATAGTGCCAACTTTTAAAAAGGGATGCTAATTGGGATGCTAATTGGGATTCTAATTGGGACTCTAATTGTGATGCTAATTGGGATGCTAATTGGGATGTTAATTGGGATGCTAATTAGCATCCAAAATAGCCCCAACTTTTAACATGGGACGCTAATTGGGATGCTAATTGGGATGCTAATTGGGACGCTATTTGGGATTCTAATTGGGATGTTAATTGTGACACTAATTGGGACGTTAATTGGGATGCTAATTAGCGTCCAAAATAACGCCAACTTTTGAAAAGGGACGCTAGTTGGGATGCTAATTGGGATGTTAATTTGGAGGCTATTTGGGACTCTAAATGGGACGCTAATTAGCGTCCAAAATAGTGCCAAATTTTAAAAAGGGACGCAAAAAACGCCATTAAAAACACTATCTCGTGGAAAAGCGTCCACTTTGTCCAAAAAATGATGAAAAATACACTAAAAGTGATAGTGGACGCTAAAAAAGAAGCTAAAAGAGACGCTAATCATAGGGTTTTGTTGTAGTGCACAATTCATGGTTTGAGAAGAATGCCCGCACCATGGTACCATCCTATAGCTAGTTGGTTTGGCTACCTATTCATTATTTGAGTTTGCTTTAATATTTCTTGAGGAGAAAGATACAGGTCTACCAAAACAGGGTTTTCCACCGGTGGATGCAAAAATGGCTAGGTAACCTCAGAAAGATGCCCGCCCTAAATTATGGGTTAGAGTAAATGCCCACAGCACATGGGGGTCTTGTATATTGGTCTTCGGTCTACCTGACCATGTCTTCAGATTGTCTTGGAAGTGGATGAAGAAAAAGTTATGGACCTGCGAAAAGGGTGTTTTAGGCAGATTAGACCAAATTGAGAAATTTTTCTAAGTATGGAATTGGTGTTAAATCTACCCAAGTGGCCTTAACTAAATGCCATCCATGCCTCATAGGATGATGTGAAAAATGTATTGAGAATGTGAGTCTCTAGAGTGTTGTATGGAGCATACAAACATGTCACTTGCCTCACCAAACTACAACATATATTTAAGGAAGAATTGGTCCCAACATCCTTAGTAAAAAATGGTCCCAACAGCCTTAAAAGAATGCCCGCCACAATTCATGGTTTGAGAAGAATTCCCGTACCATGGTATCATCCTAAAGCTAGTTGGTTTGGCTACCTATTCATGATTTGAGTTTGTTTTAATCTTTCTTGAGGAGAAAGATACAGGCCTTCCAAAATAGGGTTTTTCACTGGTGGATGCAAAAATGGCTAAGTAACCTCAGAAAGATACCCACCCTAAATTGTGGGTTAGAGTAAATGCTTGCAACACATGGGGGTATTGTAGATTGGTATTCGGCCTACCTGACCATGTCTTCCGATTGTCTTGGAAGTGGATGAAGAAAAAGTTATGGACCTGCCAAAAGGGTGTTTTAGGCAGATTAGACCAAATTGAGAAATTTGTCTATGGAATTTGTGTTAAATTTGCCCAAGTGGCCTTAAGGAAATACGCGCCATGCCTCATAGGATGATGTGAAAAATGTATTGAGAATGTGAGTTTCTAGAGTGTTGTATGGAGCATACAACCATGTCACTTGCCTCACCAAACTACAACATATATTTAAGGAAAAATTCGTCCCAACAGCCGTAGTAAAAAACGGTCCCAGTAGCCTTAAGAGAATGCCTGCCACAATTCATGGTTTGAGAAGAATACCCGTACCATGGTATCTTCCTATAGCTATTTGGTTTGGTTACCTATTCATGATTTGATTTTTCTTTAATCTTTCTTGAGGAGAAAGATATAGGCCCGCCAAAACAGGTTTTTTCACCGGTGGATGCAAAAATGGCTAAGTAACCTTAGAAAAATGCCCTCCCTAAATTATGAGTTAGAGTAAATGCCTACAACACATGGGGGTCTTGTATATTGGTCTTTAGCCTACCTGACCATGTCTTCATATTGTCTTCGAAGTGGATAAAGAAAAAGTTATGGACCTACCAAAAGGGTGTTTTAGGAAGATTAGACCAAATTGAGAAATTTGTCTAAGTATGGAATTGGTGTTAAATATACCCAAGTGGCCTTAAGGAAATGCTCGCCATGCCTCATAGGATGATGTGAAAAATGTATTGAGAATGTGAGTCTCTAGAGTGTTTTATGGAGCATACAACCATGCCACTTGCCTCACCAAACTACAACATATATTTAAGGAAGAATTGGTCTCAACAGCCTTAGTCAAAATTGGTCCCAGCAGCCTTAAGAGAATGCCCGCCACAATTCATGGTTTGAGAAGAATTCCTACACCATGGTACCGTCCTATAGCTAGTTGGTTTGGCTACCTATTCATGATTTGAATTTTCTTTAATCTTTGTTGAGGAGAAAGATACAGGCCTGCCAAAACAAAGTTTTTAGTGGTGAAAAACAAGAAATTCAAGGGGCAGTAGTTGATATCCAAAAGATGGATGCTGGGAATCCTATAAAACCTGATGTCATTATAAGAAGTGTGAGACAAGCCAAAAAGAAAAAAGTCCTAGATGATCGAATTGCAACATTGTATGCAAAATGGTGAAAGAAACTTCTGTTGCAATAAGAATTTCTAGTGATCTTGTCATACTGAAAATTTATTCTATTGTGCTAACATTTATTTACCTAATTTTGGAAATGTAAAAAATGATGGAAGGAATATTAAATATTTAATTTTTATTTTCAGTAATAAAATTACAGTTGTTTTCTGTGTTTGCTTATATTTTGTAAATTTCTGTCTTTTTTAGGCCAATTCTATAGGCATTACAGCTTTGGGTTATTCACTGAAATTTGGTTGCATGAGTATAATTGTATGACATTGTTCCAGAATTTGAATTTTGGTTTCATTAGATAAAGAAACTTACATAAATACAACAGTACATAGCATCAAAATTCTCATAAAGAACTTGAGAGTTCTCAATCCATCATCCCCATAATATCCCTATAATATCAACAGTTCCAAGCAAACAACTAGGATCTACCTATGTCACCAAATCTACTGACATCTCATATCCACTAATCACTATCACTCTTTTAATTTCTTACAAATTCAAATATATATGCCTACAGTACACAAGTTAAGTTTTCAATTTTGATATTGTTAACTTTTTGACCTGTTATGTACACTTATTGAAAAGTTAAATTCAAAATTACCATTCACATTAAATGCATCAAAAACATATAAAATATTGTCGAGAGATACACACATACAGACATATAAAGTTATGTATTAAAACTTGAAATGTATTTACATACACAACATATATAAATAATGTTATTCCATAGTTCTAGGATGCTTGGGAGGTTTAGGCTGCAAGTCCTCCTTTTCCGAAGAAGATAAATTTGTACATTCTAGTCTCTTGGCTTGTTTACAATATTTTGGTTCTTTAGAAGCTACAACAAGTGCATGTTCTGAGTTTCATTCTAATTATTTCACTTTTGTTGCACATTTGTGCAAACTTTATCTCAATCTATTGTTATCTTGGATGTACTTATTCATCAATTCCACATTCTTCTTATTTTTCTCTTCGTGTTATTTTTCCTTTTGCTGAAGACGATCATTTGCACGTTTCAACTTAGACTGAACTTGGGTCAATTTTTTCCTGAGATGCTCTATCTCTATCTCCAAATCTTTTTCCCTCAATTCTGTATTGTCTGGAGTATACAAAATTTCTACTCGCTGAAGCATGCTGTTCTTCTGCAGAGTGGCAATTTGGGATTTCAGATCTTCTATCTCAGACTTACATCCCAATTGTTGTGATTCTCTATCCTCCAGTATTTTCAGTCTGAGCTCTTTAATCTCATCATCCCTCTCAGGTATCTTGTTTTCCATTGTGTCTTTTATGTTTGACAACGCAGAGAGATCAGCTCCAACATTCATTGCTGCACTAGCATCCATCAAGTACTTCTCTCAAATTATTAAGAAGGAACAATATCTTTGTAACCCCTTTTTGACTTGTGCATGAGCTCGTATTGCATTAAAAGCTACATCCAGTTCCTTCTCTCTGTTTTGCAAGGAACTCTCATACCTTATTAAAGCCTGTTGGTGTGCTGACATATCATAAATTTCACCATAAATCAGATGCCTACTCTATCCCTTACCAATTTAAGATTCTTTTAAATTTTCAACTCCTCTAGTATGTAGTTTTGCAGTAATCTTTTCAAGTTCAACTATTTTCCCTTTCAACTTTTCATCTTTCTTAGCAATTATGTTTTTCATGTTTTCCTCTTTTTTTCTATATTCATTTATCTCATGTTGATGTTTATTGTACTCTTCAGCAACGCTGTTTTTAAAGTCACCCTTCATTATTTCAATTATTCTATTTAACTTACTAACTTCAGCGCTAAGTATTGCTTCCTGGCCGATAACATTCCTTAGAGGGGGAATGTCCAAAACCTTCGGTCGATGTTTCAACTAATCTTCTAGTCTCTTTATGGTTTCTTCATCTTTCTTCCGAAAAACCATATATTCTTCTCTGCATTTCTCATTTTCCTTTCTAAATTCATCCTGAATTTTCTCTAGTTCCTTATTCAAAGACTAAAGAACAGAGTCCTTTCTTGCTATTATCCTTCTCGAACTGTCCACAGTCTTCACAAGGGATCCTTGTAATCTTGCAATTTCCTGTAAACAGGGAAAATTTTTAGGAGGCTTCAAAAAATGGAATTTGGCAATTTTTATTTGGAAAAAAGCATTGAAAAATGCCTCCTACCTTAAAGAGGTCCAACATTTTCAAATTTTTAATAGAATATTCCATAGTATCCACGTGTTATGTTTCTCACCTTGCAATTACCTATAAATAGTGAAAATTTTAACAAGGTTTCAAAAAAAGGAATTTGGCAACTGCTTTCTTTTTGAAAAATAGCATTGAAAAATAGCGCCTACCTTTAAGAGGTTGTGAATTTGCATCTCCTTAATCCTACAGAGTTCTACACTCTGTATTGAGATAAGATACCAATAGGAAATTTTTTTTCTATGAAATTCAACTTCTTCTTTGAAATGCAACATTTTATCGAACAGTAGTGTAAAAACAGTTTTACCATCAAAAAAATATTTTGGAGAGGAAGTTTTGTCAACTCCCAACTGTGGAGGTGTATATATAACAAGTGGAATTTTTGCATGAGCATAAATATCATCATTACTATGCTCCTCCTGTTGATTAAACTCAACATCATGCATCTCATTTACATTTATTTCTCTGCCTTCATGTAATCTGGCCAGAATTGAGACAACATCAAATTCTTCAGGGTCACTTCCCATACCTTCCATACAGTACTCAAAAGGTTCTTCATGGACTTGTAGATTGTCCTTTGGATATTGTTGAGGAAATTCCTGGTTAATTTTGTCCAATTTCCGCCTCTTAATGTATGTATTTTTAAATATGCTTCCTTCTACAGTGTTGGGTCGATGTAAGTCAATATTTTTTGTAGTGTGCCAAGGTAACTGAACTTCACTCTCTTCATTTTTCTCTCCTGCAGTGAAAAATGCAATTTTTTTGCCAATAGATGAGGGGCATCTATGGCCGGGTCTTCAACCCAATGAATCAGCAACTTCATACGATCACTTGAAATATCTTGTTTGTGGTGATTCATAATTGTCCCAAGTATAATTTGAATTAAGGTTTTGTATAGTCGTGGTGGAACATCTTGCATATTTAAACCATTCCGGGCAACCTTAATTATTTTTCCACATATTTTGTTTGCCATCTCACCCTTTTCTACTTTGAGGAGTTTCTTGGTGGTAAACATTACTCCCCCCTGCGTGGAATATTCGCTGCACCTAACAACAAATCAGGGTCCAGACAAACCCTCCTCCAAAAAATAATCAATTCCTTGGACTCATCATCATAACTAGAAATTACATTATCTATCTCTTCATTGTTGAAATTGAACTGACTTAAAAGAAAACGAAGCACTCCTGCTCTGATCAGGACATTTAGCATACCTTCTGGCCAATTGGTTCTGTCACTCCATGCCTCAGCGTTCTCTTCGAATTTTCTAACAGTGAACCTCTTAGCAACTTCAGAACCCCCTTTTTTAGTTGATGGTATGGAAGATGAGGCCGCTGTTTCCATTTTGCAGGATGATGGCACGCTCAGAAAGGAAGAAGGGGATGCATGCACAGGATACCAACACATTGAATTTTCCAAACTAAAATAAAAATTACAAATGTATCCAAACATTTCCAAATTATAATAAAAGTTACAAATGTGTTGTGACTTTTGAACACTATAATAAAAATTACAAATGTGTTTTGACTTATCCAAACTATAATAATAATTACAAATGTGTTTCAAGTCAACTATACACAACTTACATTTTCAATTTCAATACAGTTAACTTTCTAGCATGTTAAGTATACTTATTTTTCTAGCATTTTAAGTATACTTATTGAAAATAAGAAATTAAGAGTAAATAATAGAGTAAAAATTTGGCATTCTAACTATTCTGGAAAAAATAGAGTAATAGAGTGAGTAATATAATAATAGAGTAATATTCTTCTCTACATGTTTTGATGTACTCTCAAAACAAACCCTCCTATTAAATGTTTATAGTAAATGTTTTTGGAAATTGGATGGCTAGATATATTGAGAAGACTATCCTTGTGTTAATTTTATATAACCTAACATCATATGCTCATAGTCGACCTATGAAAGGTGCAATTTTAACCTTTTTTTACTGTTATGGACACTTGGTGTAAAATGCAAGTCATAAGCATAAAAATGCAAGCTAGGAATGCATAGCAGTTAAATTGAACATGAATGACTAAAATTGCAAGTATCTTGGACAAATTCAAAATTAATGACTGAAATTCTAAGTTGTTATGTAAAAAATAGTGTGTAAATATTAAAAAATGGGCTTAGGAAAATTCACGGCATATTCCGTACAATTGTCAACAGTTGAAACTAACACCATGGAGTTGAAGATAGATATATTTACATTTATTAATAAATTTTTTTACTATTAGGTGTAGTCTATATGGTGAATTCTACTATTTAATGCATATGAATTATGTATTTGTTCCATTCAATTATGTCTGGTATATTATTGTTCTGTTATAATTGGTTTTTCTTTTAGAATAATTTTTTCATTATATATAAAATTTGTTAGTTTGAAACGATAAAATAAATTTCCTAGCATGTGGGTTATTGTGAAGATGCTTTTATACTGTCTTCAAACTGTTCGAAAAAACCTCTTATTAGAGCCTTCTAGATATGGTTGGATTCACCATACAACACTCTAGAGATCCACACTCTCAGAATATTTTTATCATCATCCTATGAGCTATGGCAGGCATTTCCCTAAGGCCAATTATGCATATTTTACCAATAATTCCATACTTGGAAATTTTTTTATCTTCTCCTAGGCTCGGTCTAATTTCCCAGCTAAACCACATTTTCCAAGCTACTTGGACCAATATTCCCAAACTCAACCAATTTCTTGATTTTAACTAATTTGTCGTATTTATCCAGAACGATGTCATAATGCAACAATGATTTCAACTTCATTTCACATCATTATCTATACCATGTCGTGCCATGCGGACATCATCCTTAGTGTGGCATCAACCTTAATGTGGGCATCATTTATCCCCTTTAAAACACTTAGCCATTTTTTGTCTTTAGTATGCAAAATAACATTTTTCTTCTATTTTCGTAGATTGATATTTTCCTTATCTGGTCACCATAAGAAAAACCAAGAGCATGGATAGATATCTATTTCAACAATTAACAGGACCATATCATCTGGTGAATTTTATCATTAAAGGAACACCCCCTTTTGGTCATTTCGAAGTGGTCTTTCAAACTTTTTATCTAACACTTGAGTAGTTCTCTTCAAACCCTATGTCACCAAGGTAAATTCATTTTTCCTTCAAATTTCACAAGTGATATCCCGAATGGGTATAGTTCAACAAGGTGAGTCCAAAAAAACCACTTTCATCTTCTGTAGCTTCTTTCTTTCTCCTAGGCGGGAATTTTTCTGGAGCAGTGAAAATATGGCTGAGAGGCACTTTTGAAAGATTAATATATTCTTCCTGAAAGACTTTTTGGTCAGGCTAATTATATGGTTGGATGCTCCATACAAGTTTCAAGAGATATACACTCTCATAATATTTTTATAATCAACCCATGAGCTATGGAGGGCATTTCCCTAAGGTCTGTTAGGTATATTTTACCAATAATTCATACTTGGACAATTTTTGATCTTCTCCTAGGCTTGGTCTAATTTCTCTAAACCATAGTTTTGGAAGGTCCATAAATTCTTCTTCAGTGTCTCTTTGGACAAACTAAGACCATGGTTGAGTAGACAAAACAACAACCTACATTATCCCCATGTGGTGCAGGAATTTTCTTCAACAAACCATTTGTGGTGGGCATCCTCTTAAGGCTACTTGGACCAATATTCCCACACTTGGGCCAATTTCCTGATTTTCACTAATTTGTCGTATTTCTCTAGAACGATGTCATAATGCAACAATGATTTCAAATTCATGCCACATAGTCATCTATTCCATGCCATGCCATGTGGGCATCATCCTTAGTGCGGGCATCAACCTTAATGCAGGAATTACTTAGCCCCTTTACAACACTTAGCCATTTTTTCTGTCTTTAGTGTGCAAAATAAATTTTTTCTTCTATTTTTCTAGGTTGATATTTTCCTTATATGGTCACCATAAGAAAAACCAAGAGCATGGCTAGATATCCATTTTAACAATGAACAGAACCATATCATCTGATGATTTTTATCATCAATGGAACACCCCCTTGCAAGCATTTCCAAGTGGTATCTTAAACATTTTATCTAACACTTAACCAGTTCTCTTCAATCCCTAGGTCACCAAGGTGATTTCATGTTTCCTTCAAACTTGGCAAGTGAGATTCCCAATGGGTGTAGTTCAACAAGGTGAATAAAAAAAACACTTTCATCTTCTATAGCTTCTTTCTCTCTCCTTGGTGGGCATTTTTATGGAGGAGTGCAAATATGGTTGAGAGGAAATTTTGGTAGATTGATATCTTCTTCTTGAAAGACTTTTTGGTTAAGCTAATTATATGGTTGGATGAACCATACAAGTCTCTAGAGATATACACTCTCATAATATTTTTATCATCACCCTATGAGATGTGGCGGGAATTTCCCTAAGGCCAGTTAGGAATATTTTACCAATAATTTCATACTTGAACATTTTTTGATCTTCTCCTAGGCTTGGTCTAATTTCCCTAAACCACAGTTTTGTCCATAAATTCTTCTTCAGGGTCTCTTTGGAAAAAATGAGACCATGGTTGAGTAGAAAAAACACCAGCCTACAATATCCCCATGTGGTGCATGAATTTTCTTCAACAAACCGTTTGTGGTGGGCATCCTCTTAAGGATACTTGGACCAGTATTCCCACACTTAGCCAATTTCCTGATTTTCACTAATTTGTCATGTTTCTCTAGAACGATGTCATAATGCAACAATGATTTCAAATTCATGCAACATTGTCATATATGCCATGCCATACCATTCATGCATCATCCTTAGTGCGGGCATCAACCTTAATGCGGGCATCACTTAGCCCCTTCACAACACTTAGCCATTTTTTATGTCTTTAGTATGCAAAATAAGATTTTTCTTCTATTTTGCGAGGTTGATATTTTTCTTATCTAGTCACCATAAGAAATACCAAGAGCATGGATAGATATCCATTTCAAAAATTAACAAGACCATATCATCTGATGATTTTTATCATCAATGGAACACCCCCTTGCAAGCATTTCCGAGTGGTCTCTCAAACTCTTTGTCTAACACTTAACTAGTTCTCTTCAAACCCTAGGTCACTAAGGTCATTTCATTTTTCCTTCAAACATGGAAAGTGAGATTCCCAATGGGTAGAGGCCAACAAGGTGAATCCATCAAGACCACTTTCATCTTCTAGAGCTTCTTTCTCTCTCCTCGGCAGGCATTTTTCTGGAGCAGTGAAAATATGGCTGAGAGGCACTTTTGGTAGATTGATATCTTCGTACTTAAAGAATTTTTGGTTAGGATAATTATATGGTTGGATGCACCATACAAGAATATAGAGATATACACTCTCATAATATTTTTATCATCATCCTATGAGCTGTGGCGGGAATTTCCATAATGCCATTTCGGCAGATTTGACCAATAATTCCATACTTGGACAATTTTTTATCTTCTCCTAGTCTTGGTCTAATTTCCCTAAACAATGGTTTTTGCAGTTTTTGCAGGTCTAATTTCCCTAAACCACAATTTTTTCATGTTGGGCGTGCATTTGAGTAAAGCAATCCAAAATTGACTTGCTTCAATAAAATCCATGCACATGCCTGATTTCATTTTCCCATACCTCAAACTTTCATACACGTGCTGAATGTATTTAGTGTAAAATATGTCATATAATCATATAAACCTGTAAATGACATTTTTCGCTTTTCCCTACCTGTCATATTCTGAACTTTCAACCAAGTGTCAAATACGTCAGTTAACAAACCATCAAATTCTATGATTCGATGAACCTGAATCGAGTCGAATTCTGACAGCATTGAGAATGATTGCATCACACAGACGTGAAATCAACATTTCATCATGATTAACCTTTTTTTCCCACCTTTCAATTATTCCAAGGGCCAACACAGTTCACATATCCAGATTTGGCATGACCCCATTGATTCCTTCCTAGCAGCTGCAATCAATTACCAATCAAGCTGCTTCTTATGTAAGATTGATAATTAGGGGCCACTGTTATCAGTAGGCTACGTAGTATTCAATCCATTCTCTATGTTCATTATTTTTTTTCCAGTATGGCCGCAGATGTGCATAAATTTGAGTTCACAGATAGTATTAGTGAAATGGGTAGAATTGGAAAGAATTGGAGACAATCTCATCTGGGTTTGATGGCTTTCATTGGCAGTTCCATTGCATCTTATTGTTTTTATGTTCATTTGACATTCCTTTTGGCATCACTCAATGAAGTATTTCCTGCACCGAGTCAACACCCTGTCCCTCTTCAATAACCCAAGCATTCCCTCTCGGTGGCATAGCAGGATTGATTTCTTCAATTCCAGCTTTTAATTTGTCCACACCAAATGGGTATTGCATGTTGTTTTCTGCTGAGCCATATTTTTCGGTGGCATTTATCTCTTCCTTACCATTTTCTTCTTTCATTGGTATTTCCCTTTTCTCCTTAGATACCTCTCACACACTATGCATCTCTGTTATAATTATTCTCTACTCGCATCTCTCATTGAGATAACTGGAATGCAACTTCCTCTTCTACTCCCTTTCTACCCCTAGTGTTGAAACATGTCCACTTCAACCATATTCCCCCCCATGTGTTGCACTGTCGTGTTTTCCTTGTTCCACAATATTTGGTATCTTCATTTGAATCCAGAAAAGTACATAATAGGATGGGTTGGATTGTGGGTGAATCAACATTTCAGTTTCACTCAAATGAAATCCACTTGTAACATGGTCAATCCGACCCTTGAGGTCTATAAATAGAACTTAATAGGTAGTAGGGACAATTGTTATTGAAGGAGTTGTTTGATGTTACTAATTCAACTGTAAACTATCCCTCTACTCTGTAATGAAAGCATAATATAATAAAAAATGCTCCTGGGGCCCCTTTTAAAACTTTCTTGAGTATCGATCTGGTTATATTTTTGCATTATCTCTGTTTTTTTCCTCGGAATGTATTATATATGTTATGTTCTCATTTAGTAATTTCTGCAATGAACGATGATGATTTATATTATAATAAAAAGGAAACAGGCGATACAAACTTGCAGAGCCATGAGATTGGTTCCCAAACTATGATGCTCATCAATAAGAAACCAACATTTACAGCTGTTATGTTCTCATTTCAAATGTTGGATGCATTCTTATTTCACAATAGAAGTTTAATTTATGTCTGAAATTAAAACTATACTAGTACTTCCATTATTGAGTTAGATATATAAAAGTCAAAAACACGATATTATTTAGGTTTTTGTATGCAAACTTACAAATTTCATACCTACAGTGTACTTCGATTGGAATTGGTGTGCATTTTTAGTTCTGGCCATGAAAAATTGGAAAATACTATCAATTGTTGTTTTGGATGACTTGGATTTTACTGTAGATCTTACAATTTACAGAAACGAGTACAAGAGTTTGTAGAAAAGGCTGGTATGTCTATGTTATAGTGCAATTTATTCAATATAGCATGGAATGATGATCTGTCAATTCATTTGTAGAATATATTTCAAGAATATTTCATATGTCAATTCATTTGTAGAATATATTATGAAGAATATATTTCATCATTTGTAGTTTCATACACACTTCTCAGTATGGGTTGCACATTAAACTCTCTTAGATATAGGAAAAATGCACATATGGATTACAAATTACACTTGTATTACACATTAGAAACACATTAACTATATCAAAATATATGCATTGCCAAGAAATACTAACAATTTATATTACAACAATATTAGTATGTACATAGACATCAAACGTACACCATATTATTTTAGAAATCTAGGCTGCTTGGGAGGTTTTTGCAATTCCTCCTTTTTAGAATAAGAAAATTCGCTATAGCTTCTCTTTCCTTTTCTAAAACCCTCCAGTTCTACAGAAGCTTCATCGGCCATATGTTTTAATTGTTTTTCTTGGTCTTTCACTTTGTTTGCAAGATTTATCACTTTTGTATGCAATCTATCTTTTTCTTCTAGTAATTTCTTCAACATCTCTACATTATTATTTTTCTGATTTGAGTGCTCATCTTCCTTTCTTTTAAGATCATCCTTTGTCCACTTTAGGTCGGATTGAACTGCACTTAATTTTCTCTTGACCTATTGTACCTCCTTCTCGATCTCTTGTGCCCTCAAATCGCTATCAGATGGAGTATACAAAATTGATTCTACCACAGGTTTATTTTGCAAAGATTTAATTTGGGATTTCAAATCTTGTATCTCACTATCACATCCCAAATTTACTACTTTTCCCTTCTCCAATAGTTTTTGGTGAAGGTCTCTAATTTCAGCCTTCGTCTCCTCTATCTTCTTATTCAATGTTGGATTTGATGAACCAAATGTAAACTCTACAACATTAATTGTTGAAGCAACTTCATTCAAGGTCTTCTCTCGTTGTTGCAAGGACTTCTAAAACTAGAGTAATCTCTCCATAGTTACATCACCTAGTTTTGTACTGCCAAAAAGTTTCGGTGTGATGGCCCTTTTACCCTCCTCTTTGGATTCTTTTGTTGTGCTGACCTTTTTACCCTTGACTGTTGATTGTTCTAGTGTGTAGACTTGTTTACCCTTGATTGTTGATTATTCTAGTGTGTAGACTTGTTTACCCTTGACTGTTGATTCTTCTAGTGTGCAACTGTTGATTCTTTTGGTGTGCAGACTTGTTTACCATTGACTGTTGATTTTTTTCCTCTTCCAACACTTTTAGCCTTGAGAGTTGCTAAAATCCTTTCAATTCTCTTTTTTAGTAGCAACTCATTTTTGTTTTTAATTGTTTTATTCAATTTTTCCAATCTTGCTTCATATTATGTAGTCTCATTTTGTTGTTTAATGATCATTTCTCTCAATGACCTTTGAAACTCAACCTTCAAACCTGCAATAAATGTTTCTTTCTGCTTCAATTCTTGCGGAAGTTCTACTTCCTTACCAAATACAGTCTTCAGTGGTGGCATGTTCAAAACTTCAGGCATGTTTTTCAGCTCATTTTCAAGTCTCCCTATAGTTTCCTCATCTTTTTTCTTTTGAGCATGATACATGTCTTTCAATCTATCAAGGTCAAAATAAATTCTACTAGAACTATGGTAAATTTAGAACATTTATCCTTAATAAGTTGATCCTTCTGGCCAATTTTTTTTATAGTTTCCACAATTCTTTTCTCTAAATATGTAACACGATGTACGAAATCAAGAATTTGGACATCCTTTGTTTTGCACAATTCGTCGCTAGCATTGAAGGAATCCTCCCACAAGGTAGATTGTTCTTTGAAATGTACCATTTTATCAAATAAAGAAAAAAACAAATCGCTCATTGGTAAATGGTCCATATCATTGTTCACAAATTCCTCCCATTGATTTGTATTTTCATTTCCATACATTCCAACCAAAGTTGTGACAACAACATATTCTTCAAGGGAAAGTGAAGGCATGTCGTTTCCCACAGGTTCCATATTGTCCTCTAAAGTTTGGCTGATCTTATTTTTTCGGTTGAGTCACCCGTTGAAGAAGCATAGTATGACTCATCTCTGGAGTTTTGGATATGGTTAATAAAGAAATCCAGGCTCAATCAACCACCAAGAACCTTGTCGCAACTGTAGAAAATGTGTCAAAAATGCATGAGTTGACTCGCGCATTGAAAGATGGCATTGGTTTGGTGGGAGTGCAAAGATAGCCATATATCGTCGATATAGAGACGAAATTTCCTCTAAAATTAAAAACGTCAATATTTCCACGGTTTTTCCGCCATGATAAAAAAAAATGAAGTATTAATCCACGAATATTCAAAACATGGAAATATTTTGTGGAAAAATCCGATCAAATGTATTAGTGAGGTATTGGGTGATATAAGACCTCCCTTTTTTCCATATATCATTCTTTGAGTTTTGTTGCTCAATTTCCATATGCATCTACTTGGAAATTAATCTCTCTAAATATGTGATAAAACTCTGTGATATCAAATCAAGATTATTCCACTTTAATTCTAGCTATTTCCCAAGCTAGAGAATTGTCAACCGAGATATGTTTCTTGTTCATAAGTTTTATAAGGATTGTCAAATCCCTTACTATAACTAGAGACCTTATACAAACAGGATCAACATGATGAGTCCTTGAAGAAGGACATCTTGATTCATCTTGATTATTGGTGGATATTCCCATACCCTAATTTGCATATGATGTAAATATTGTATTAAATCATGGTGTGGAGCTCAAGGAAAAGGCCCCACCATGGGGTTAGTGTTTTATATTTCGACGATTAAAATCGATGCCGATAGTTTATATGCTAGCTAGGCACAATGTGTTTTGAGACATCATGTAAAATGCAAATTAATAAAAAAATACCACAACTAGCTATGTGCCGCAACATTAAAGAGATGGGGGCATGATTTCATAAGGAATAGGGAGGGGGACATAATCAACCCTTGGGCCAATGGGGGAAATCAAAATGTCAAGGAGAAAACCCACCAAGTGGTAATCTACCCTTTTTGTCTTTTATGCACGGTCATTTAAAGTTGGTAAAGGAAGTTATTTCCTTGGGATGGGAAATGTACGGAGGTCAAATTCGAATTTGGGAAGCCACCCATTTTTGGAAAGTGTGCCATTGACTTATGGGGCAAGAAAAATATTGGGAAGGCATGCCCAAGCCATTATGCACACATGACTTTCATTTTTCACCCATTCTCATTCACGTGGGCTCTCTCATGCAAGAGAAGGGGGATGAGCTCCTCCCTTCACAATTTTGCAGTTTTCCCATGTTTCTCCATGGTTGGGGGAGTTGTTTTTGTGATGTTGAGTGCCTATGCAGGAGAGATTCATGTTTTAGTGTTTGTTGGGGGGTGTTTTTGTCTCCCTCATGATTTGGCCCATTTTCTCCATTTCTCCATGCTCAGAATTTGTTTCTTGTGGTGCTGCGCGAATGGGAAAGAATGGGCCATGATTTTGGGGTTTGAGAAGGCTGTGTTTTCCACTCTCAGAAAGTTGGGAGATTCCCTCACATTTTCTTGCATTTTTCCTATTTTCTACAAGTTGGGAAACTCGTTTTTGGGTTGCCGACGAATTGGAGAAGAAACACACGATTTTTGGGTGGTTGTTGAGTCCATTTTTTTCCCACGTGAAACCGCTAGAAGTTTCTGAAAATCAAATTGCTGTTAGAGGGATGTTTTCCCCATTTTACTGGGTCATTTGTGGTTGCAAGATCCATTTTTGGTAATGCCCAGTGGGTGGGAGAATAGATCCACGATCCGAGGGTTTGATGAGGCTGTTTTTACCTTTGGGAATCCCAAGAACATTTCTTGAAAACGTATTTGCTCATGCAGGGTCGTTTTCCGCTCAAACATTTCATTTTGGTTTCCCAGAAATGTTTTGTTCATATCTGAAAGTTGTGTGTGGTTGTGTTTGATTAATTGGTTGACTGTGTGTTTGATGCAAAGTGTGGCTTGGCTAAGTAAGTCCAAGGAACCCATCTGTTAGATGGTTGTCTGTGCTTGATTAGCAAGTTGACTTGGTTGGGTAAGCCCAAGGAACCATCTATTAATTGGATGATTGTGTGTTTGATGTATGGATTGGCTTGGCTGAGTAAGTCCAAGGGCCCATCCATGTTATTGGCTTGTTTCCTTAACAATTGGTGAAACTCAACGGTGTGTTGGCTTGACTATGAACATATGTTTTTGGCAATGTGTGAGCATGTTGTTCCCTAGTGCCTTGTGGAATCATGCCCAACTCGGGGGTGGCAGTGACGTTGAGAGATTAATGAGCACACAGGTCTATGGTTGGGTGGAACGTTGCAACGACGTAGCTAGTTGAGGCCCAACTTCTTTCAAGATAAGTATTCTTGTGCTTAATCTCTGCAAACCATTGGTTTTATGAATTAATATGAACATGTTGAATGTTTGAATGTTTGAATGAATGAATTTTGCTTCCGTTGTAGAATGCATTATGCATCTATGTATATATTTATGTTCAATGCATTTTATTTATTGTGTTTTTATGTTCATGGGGCTATTTTTCCCGTTTTACAGTAGTAGTCTGTTGGTCGTGTCCTCTCCATCGTTGGTATGAGGGGTGGGGATGTGACCGTGTGGTATCATAGCTCATGTTGCAGCTTTGGGCCTCCATGGGCCATGAAGAGCGGTTGACAGAGGCAGGATTACCTTCTATGGTTAGTAGTAAAAGCAACAGATAGGAGAATTTTTTTAGAAATTTCCCTAAGTGTTGGAATATTTTCACATGTCGGTTGCATTGGGAAAAGTAAATTTGATACGTCGATTGTGTTGGCTAAAGGCGAGTTGACATGGATCACGACCAAAGCGCGTCAGGGAAGTTATCCTAATTGTGCCGATAGCGTCAACGAGAAATTCAAAAGGGAGCCAATACGTTGGTGTAAAAAGGAGGTTCAAGCTGACAGTGGTGGCTAGGTTGGTGGGTTTGAGCTGACAGGGAGCGTAGCCGATGGTGTCGGTAGTAAAGGCGAAAATCTTGCCAAAGGAAGAAAGAAAACTCTTCTAAGTGTTTGCTAGTCGGTGGAAATAAGATGAGGTTTGAGCCGATACGACAACTATGTTGCCTTCTTTTTTCTGACACAGTGGACAAAGTCTCCTATAATTTGCTGATGAATAAATATAAGAGTTCTGCCAGCTTAGATGGTCGGAGTTGAGCCACTACATATAGACAGAAAGAGAAAAAGAAAGTTGATGCATGTTAGCATGGAAAGGAAGATGTGAGCTGATGCATGTCAATAGGGAAAGGGAGACGGAGCCGATGCATATCAGCGGGAGAAGTAGAATTGACCCGACGTGTGTCGGGTAGAAGCTGAAATTTTCACCGATGAAGAGGAGAAGGGAAAATTTTTCAAAAAATTTCCTAAGTGTCAAATTTGACGGATTTTGGAGGATTTTGCTGATGGATTGGCTGAGCAGATCGGAACATAGTTCAGAATTTTTCCGAAGCAGCGGTAAAAACTTCAAAAAATTTTCAACACGACACAGCGGATGAAAATCAGAAAGTTCTCCGACACAGTGGATGAAAGTCAAAATTATTTCTGCAACAACGGCATGGTTGGTAACTTCTTGTGTTGGAAGAAAAGAGAAAATATTTCGACAACAACGGAAGGACCGATCAGATGAAAGTTAGAAATGTTTCCAACGCGGCGGAAGGTTCGATTAGAAGGAAATTCGAAATTTTCCCGACACGTCGGGAGTGAAGGCAGAATATTTTCCGATACGTTGGGGAAGTTGGTGAGTTTCACCAATCAGAACGAAATTAGTGAAGTTGTTGATATGTCAGTTGGGTTCGGTAAAGTTTTTCGGATACACATCGAAAAATTTATGTATTTTTAGCCAATACATCGTCTAAGTTTCGTCGATTGAAGGAAAACAAAATTTTTTCTCAGAAACAAAGAAATTCAACAGGTTTTCAGTGGGCTTTGCAGGGGCCAGAAAAATGAAGAATGGCAATGGATTTGTGTGCCAGATTATGCAAAATCCAATGAATTACAAAAAAAAAGAGAGGACGTTTCCCTCAACCAGAACACAAGGGGGAAATCCCCCTTGAGCCCCATCATCCCCTTGAGACAGTCGATTGAAGATGATAAGAGGATGAAGGAAGAAAAAGAAATCTACAAGGAAATTTCTATAAAGCAGAACATCATTATGTTACAGATGAAGGGACACCATATGAAGATGGTATTGAAGCACATTTAGATGGTGTACCTATGCATTATGTGAAGCATAGGATGGATGCTTGAGCAAAGACAGAATTAGACCATTAACAGGGGAATATGTTCACTGTTGTGGAGCTGAAACTGTGGTTCATAAAGTAGGGATCATTCCTAAAAATTGTGCAGTATTAGAAGACCACCAGGAAGGTCATAACTCAACTGTGGTGGAAGTTGCTGGTGAGATTGCTGGGAAAATTGTTATGTTCTAACCAACCCGCCATATCACTCCTAGACTTGTGAGATGTTCACTTTGAATAAGTAAAAGTATAAAGGATCATGGTTAGTCCAACTAGCCACTAGAACCCAGAGGAAAGTTAGTGAGGGGTAAGAAATGTCCATTGGTCATGGATGGGTTAGTCACTTGGGAATATCTGAATGTTCTGCCACTTGGATCCTATGATTACTCTGGATTGGTCAAAAGCATAGAGGAAAATGATTGATTGTTACAACAAGACCTTTGAAGTGCTTGGATGAAAAGGAAACCTAAGGGTTGTGAAGGGATTTCCAAAAAGTGATATCTAGAAGGAAATATTCAGTAATACAGCTGAATAAGTTCCATGGGAAATGTTGTAGAGTGTATGCAACTCAGGTATTGGAGGAAACATGGAATGATACTCCTAGGTTGGAGGGATTTCATGTGCTACAGGAATTAAAGGATGTTTTTCTGGATAAAGTTCCAGGGATTCCTCCAAAGAGGGACATTCATTTTACCTTTGATCTTGTTCCAGGTAAAGCACCAGTTTCCAAGACACCCTATAGGGTGAGTACACCAGAAATGCTAGAGCTGAAGATGAAGCTACAAGAGTTGTGGGAAAAGAATCATTTCAGGCCAAGTGTATTCCCATGGGGAGCACCAGGTTGGCTTGAGAAAGAGAAAAATGATACACTTTGATTGTGTACTGGTTCATGCAGTTGAACAAGGACATTGTGAAGAACACATATCCTTTTCCTAGGATCGATGACCTATTTGATCAAGTGATAAGATCAAAGGTGTTTTCCAAGATTTACTTAAGGGCTAGTTACCAGTAGGTAAGGATCAAGGAGGAAGATGTTCATAAGACAACCTTCAGAGCGAGGTATGGATCTTATGATGTTGTAGTGGTATCATTTGGTTTCACAAATGCACCAGCTACATCTATGTGCCTCAGGAATAATGTTTCCAGTAAGTATTTGGACAGGTTTGTTCTTGTTTTCCTTGATGGCATTCTTATTTATTCCGAGAATGAGGAAGAACATGTTGAACATTTAAGTCTGACCTTGATATTGTTCAGGAAGCATAAGTTGTATGCAGGTTTGAGAAAATGTGACTTCTATAAAGTTAGAATTCATCATTTGGGTCACATTATCTCATATAGAGGAATATCTGTAGAGCTTGAAAAGATTGAGGCCACGATGATTTGGCCTGCTCAAAGAAAGTTAACAGATGCAAGATCTTTTGTGGGACTTGTAGGGTATTGCAGGAAGTTCATTGAAGAGGATTTTGTAGGCAAAGTTGAGTCTATGTATAGGTTGAGGAAGCCTACATTTGAACATGTATTTCCATCAGGAAATGGCCATTGTGTGTATGGGAATACACATGAGGACTTCCTGAAGTCTCGAGTAGAATGACTTGAGCAGAGCAGTATGGTGGGGCCCAATCAAACCCAGGGGCATGTGCCATGAGAAGGATCTCATGACAGAGAAAAGTTTTTGAAACTTTAGATTGTAAGTTTTTCTGTTGAGTATGGGAGACTGTGATCTCTTGGGATGGTTTTGAATCATGCTAACCATGGATATGCTTGTCTTGCATTGCTTGATGCCTGAAGTTTCCTGTTGACTAACTGTGATTGTTTGGATGATTAAAAATTGTGTCAGTATGACATGTTGTTTGTGGATGTCCAGGTTTTGGGTAGCATGCGTAAGTAAGTGATGAGTACTCCCCATTTGAAAAAGCCAAAAAACATAAAGATGGCCTCATGGTTGCAAAAAAAATATGATTTTCTGCAGGAAGCAGAATTGTGAACTCAGATTTTTTATTTGAATATCAATGTTATTGATCGTTTGATATTTGGGAAATCATGTATGCATGAAATAGATTTGAAAATCTATGGTTAAAATTCTATGATGATATCTCATGTGAAATGCATACTTGCATGTAACGCATGTGAGATGATGGAAGCATGCCTCTGGAGTACATAGCTTCGTAGAAGGATGTGTTAGGGATACATAACTCCTTAGAAGGACGTACTGGGTGTACATGGTTCCTCGGAAGGATGTACTAGGTGTACATAGATTCTCAGAGGAATTCCTTGGAATAGGTTTGGAAACCTATGATTGCAATTATTTTTATGATGACATCTCATATAAACTACATGCTTGTATGTAACATAGGTGAGATGATGAAAATATGTACTGGATGTACATGGCTCCTCGGAAGGATGTACGGGGTGCACATAGCTTCTTGAAGGGATATCTTTGGAATAGGTTTGAAAACCTATGATTGCAATTATTTTTATGATGACATCTCATATAAATTGCACGTGTGTATGTAACACAGGTGAGATGATGAAAATATGTACTAGATGTGCATGGCTCCTCAGAAGGATGCACGGGGTGTACATAGCTTCTCGAAGGGATGTGTTTGGAATAGGTTTGGAAACCTATGATTGAACTTTTATAATGACATCCAATGTAAACTGCATGTCTATATGTAACACAGGTGAGATGATGAAAACATGTACAGGGAGTACATGGCTCCTCTAGAAGGATGTACTTGGGTGCATAACTTCTCCCCCTTCTAGCTAGGCACCAGTATGCATCATTGGGGATGCCCAGGGTGTAAGAAATCTGGTTAGACTTCTTTTCACACACATTCATGTCGTAAGGGGATTGTCATGAGAGTGGGGGATTCGTGAAGAGAATAACCCCTAGGTGTTATGATGTTTGGAAAGTAAGCGCCTGAGCATTGGTAAGCACTTGGAGGAGGTGTTGGGCCCTAAAGCTAGAGTTTTCATTAAGCACCCAAGAAGGTGTTAGGATTTGAAGTGGGGCTGATCAGATTTCGGTTGAGAGATGCTATATAGATAAGTATTGGATTACTTGGAAAATCCTCATTTATTTTCTTTAATTACACATGTGTATAATTATTCAGTTAAGATTTTTGAAAATATTGTTAAGAAATAAATCTTGTGAAAGTGAATATGAAATGTGAATTAATTTGTTATGGTTCCTGGAAGGGAAGCGCCTGAGCATTGGTAAGCACTAGGAAAAGGTGCTAGGCCTATAAGCTAGAGCTTCCATTGAGCACCCAAGGAGGTGTTAGGCTCTGAAGCGGGGCTAACAAGATCTCAGTTGAGAGATGTTATGTAGATAAGTATTTGGTTTAATTATCAAACTTTTGTTGTTGTTGATTTTTTGTAAATATACATGAGCATATGATGCCGCCATGATTTTGAAAATATTTTTATAGATTGCATCCTATCGGAATGAATATGACATATGAATTGAATTCATTGTGGTGTTCAGAAAGGAAGCACCTGAGCTTGGTAAACACCTAGAGTAGGTGCGGGCTCTTGAGCAGAGCTTCCATTGAAGCACTCGAAGAGGTGTTGGGATCAAGAACAGAGCTATCAGACCTTGGTCAAGAGGTATTTTCAGGTGATCTAAGGCTTACAGAAATTTTGCTACCCTTTAATGCACACCCAGGTGTGGGGTGGGGCAGGGTTGTGAGCACCATGGTTGTATAAAGCCCAGTCGGACACTTGTGGAACCAAAAGAAGATACTTATGTAGATGAGTATTTGGTTCACTTGGAAAATTTTGTTGATTTTATATCAATATACATGTGCATGTGATTCATCTACGATTTTGGAAAATCTTGTGAATAGTGACATGGGAATTGGCTCATTGCTTGGGGCTTGAGCAGAGGTATTGCAGGTTGCCAAAGACACTGGAAATGTTCCAAGCTGAGGAGAAGGACTCTCCCAGACCAGAAAAAGATCATGTGGTGTGTGTTGATGCATGCAAGCAAGGACATGGAAAATTTATAGATCGTGCCATTGGAAAAATAAAGGTGCAGAGGAAGTGCTGCGGTCATGAAGAGGCTATGTGGGAGCTGGAGGATGCCATGCAATTGGCACATCCATTTTGTTCAAATTTGCAGAGCACTGAGGGCGGTGTTAATGTAGCATTTTGTTAAATTTTGTAAAGCACTGAGGACAATTCTATGGAAGGGGGAGGGGAATGTAACACCCCGGTTTTGACCCCATGGTATTAAATTGCATATGATGTAAATATTGTATTAAATCATGGTGTGGAGCTCAAGGAAAAGGCTCCACCATGGGTTTAGTGTTTTATATTTTGATGATTAAAATCGATGTCGATAGTTTATGTGCTAGCCAAGCACAATGTGTTTTGAAACATCATGTAAAATGCAAATTAATAAAAATATGCCACAACTAGCTATGCACCGCAACATTAAAGAGATGAGGGCATGATTTCACAAGGAATAGGGAGGGGAAAATAATCAACCCTTGGGCCAATGGGGAAAACCCACCAAGTGGTCAACTACCCTTTTTGTCTTTTATGCCCAGTCATTTAAATTTGGTAAAATAAGTTATTGCCTTGGGATGGGAAAGGTATGGAGGTCAAATTCGAATTTGGGAAGCCACCCGCTTTTGGAAAGTGTGTTTTCACTTATGGGGAAAGTAAAATCTTGGGAAGGCATACCCAAGCCATTATGCACTCATGAATTTCATTTTTCACCCATTCTCACTCACGTGGGCTCTCTCACGCAGGAGGAAGGGGGTTGAGCTCTCCCATTCACGATTTTGCAGTTTTCCCATGTTTCTCCATGGTTGGGGGAGTTGTTTTGTGATGTTGAGTGCCTATGCAAGAGATATTCACATTTTAGTGCTTGTTGGGGGGCATTTTTGTCTCCCTCATGATTTGACCTGTTTTCTCCATTTTCCCATGCTCAGAATTTGTTTCCTGTGTTGCTGGGAGAATGGGAAGTAATGGGCCATGATTTTGGTGTTTGAGAAGGCCATTTTTTCCACTAGGAGCTTCCCTCACATTTTCCTGCATTTTTCCTATTTTATCCAAGCTATGAAACTCATTTTTGGGGTGCCAGTGAATTGGAGAAGAAACCCATGATTTTTGGGTGGTTGTTGAGTCCGTTTTTTGCGCACGTGAAACCCCTAGAAGTTTATGAAAATCGAAGTGTTGTCAGAGGGATTTTTTCCCCATTTTATTGGGTCGTTTATGGTTGTGTGATGTCCCAATTATGGTGTATATACCTGAACACTATCTAATTCTATAATTTAAATTACAATTTCTAAACTTTGAATCAAACCACTCAAAGCCTATTCGGACAGGGAAAATCAGGGGTTTTTTCTAGGATATTTTGTAGGCAAGAGGAGTGAGCAGAGGGAAGAAACCAAAGATATTTTTGACATAGAATTTCCTCTTCCCTAACACATTTATATCTGGTTCCATTTAGGTTTCAGAATCCGCTATGCGGAAACCTACTTCCACGCTTTTGGGCAGCCAAACCGTGGAACTAGGAAGAGTAGTTCAGCCTTTTTGTAACCAGGGGCTTGGGTAAATTTATTATGGCTATGATATAAAGTTATATTACAATATACAAAGGTTTATGCATATAAATAACATATTTGGTAATTTTAGGAAACTAGTCCCTTGGACTGCACTCTAGGCTTGGGTTCTGGGTCTTCCAGACAAATGGAGAAGGTTAATAAAACTCAGTTTTAGACATGGAAGGTGTTCAATGTGAAGTTAATGAATTCTCAAAAGTAAAATAAATAAAATCAGAAAGTTTTAAGTCCTTTAACTCATTCAAAATCTAAAGCTAGTCATTTTTCAATGCATTTCTAGCTAGGGTGTGGAAATGCTTCTCCAGAGTAAATCAGATATATTCAAAACTCTGTAATACTTGTAGAAAGGTAAGAATACATTATTCCAGAGAATTAATGACTGAATTCAGTATCATGGGAGTTTCATATATTTCCTCATTAATTTAGTCTTCATTACAAGGCTAGAAAACTAGAATTGGAGGTAGACATTGTAATGGAAAACTATTAGAACATTACATAAACTTTGGAACTATTAGGAGACTAATATTAGGGGCTGATAATAACCTCAATTAATGGCATAGATCCATCTATCTCTCTTCATCACTTCATATCATCAATCTCTCTTAAAAGGAGGAAATCTTGAAGATAGCTCTGATATTCGAATGGAGGAGTGTCCTAATCACCCTAATGTGCTGCACTAAAATGGAAATGGATTCATAAATTGCAATATCACTCCATTAATGGATGATAGTTGATCCATATATCCAATATAACCTACAATGAGAAGGGAAGAAGAGGGGAGAAGGGGAATAGGGGACTTGGGGCACATCACCTAAGAGACTGAGGATCACCACTCAGAAATGAAGCTTAAGCTTCAATCAATTACAAAAAGACACTAACCAAAAATTAATAATGGAGTTGGAAATTCCCTTAAGTAGACCTTGGGTGACTTGTTGAGCAAGTCCTTCACCCGTTGAACAAGTAACCCACTTGCCAATTTTGTTGCTAAGCCACGAGTGGCCCTCCTTGATGGGATTAACAATTTTGGTTTGCAAATGATGTTTCCTTCTTTGTATAACTGAACCCAAAGTGGAAATTCGACCTTCTTGAGAAAAATAGCAAGTATGAAGCTTAGTAAATGTTTCCATGTTTGTATCCTTTATTCCAAAATAGAAACTGCTCCTTCCTTGAGTAATTAGCAAGTTTTTGCATAAGGTAATCCTTCCTTGCTTTTCATCCTTGCATCAAATTAGAAACTAATTTGGATAGTTTCTATCTTTACTATGACATGTTTCTTTTTCCTTCTTTTGCATTGTTTCCATATTTCCATCCAAGGCAAGTTTACTAGCTTTCCCCAATGTGCCCTTGTCAAAACCCCAAATTTTCCGAAAAATTTAAAATTTTTAAATGCATATAATTCTCATAATTGCAGTAAACTAATTATTAAATTAGGTATATGTTACTGAATGGCATTATCTGAATTATCTATTCGGTTATGTTTATTTTATAGAACAGTTATTTTCAGTTTATTGACTTGTTTCTCTTTTGTGACCACAAGGTGGAACTGTCATGAATTTTCGGGCTTACTTAGCTTTCGAGCTATTGCAGAAAGTTTTCATGTTCTTATAGACTACATGTAAGAAGTTCGGGTGCTACTTATCATTAATTCTAAAGCAATCAGATATAAGTTCGTCGCACAAAAATAACTCAGTAAAGAATATAAATGCTAAACAATTTCAAAAGCTTATTGAGGTAAACTCATTAAACTGTCTTTCTTTCTAGTAGCTGTAAATTTATAGTTCTTAATGATTACTGAACTATCTAATATCTACCATAGTCGTCAAGTGTCAAAATGCCTTAGCTAAATCTTTGCAAGCAGAGTAAGAATGGCAGAGTTATAAAATCAATGGTTTACTTTCAAAAGTGCATAAATACAATTACATCATAATGTATATTAGTAAGGGGTTTACGTGTTACTGTTTTCCTTTTCTAACTTTGAAGTTTAAGGGGTTTATATGTTTATTCCAAGCTGCTCTTTAAGAAAGATACACTAGTGTTGATGCATAGAGTTTTATTTATACAACAATTGCTCCAAAGCATAACCTAAGCTTATCTTTAGTAAGAAAGGTAGCTTATTGTAAACAGGTTTTAAACCATCCCTTTCATAGATATAAAAGGGGCATGTCCTTAATGGACTATAATCCTGAAGGAATGCATATCATGATAGTTTTTATGGCTTAACCTTTGTGTTGAGGGATCTCATGTCGAGATATTTGTGGCTTAACCTTTTCCATAAAACAAATTATTGGTTAAGAACATTTATTTTAAGCAATACATTCACCAAAATGTTATTATTTCCTTTTGTATCCTATTTCCAAACTTTACTACTTTAATAAGTACCACAAGGCCAAAGAGGTTAACATTAAGGATAGGTTAATTGCTATAGTTTGACTTTATAAATCTCCTTGATATCAACCAATAGTATACTTTTATAATAATATTTTAGATCTTGCTGGAACAAACACTTGTTCTAAGCAATATTATTACTCAAATATAAATGTTATAAATTCTTTCTTAAAACAAACGAAGTTACAAAACTTTATGTAACTAATGGATGAAGGAATAATCGCATAACCTAGATAGAAAAATCATGATAAGGACCACACCATGATATTCATAAGTTTAAACTTGACTCGAGTTTGTACATTCCATAATTTATATAATAAAGGGTCATAACCCTTCCCACGACCTTGATGATTGTTAAGGTAATGTGTTTATAATGACAAAAGTCTTATGTCCCCATGCAGCGTAGGTAAATGGTTGACATAGAACATGGAATAATGTGGAACCTTCAAATACCAATGAGTAGTAATGATAAATCTCGTGGAAGGAAGATATCCGGGACTATACACTTGAACCCACAGCTTGCAAATTATTTACCTGCTAACGTGGCGTCGTTATGGCCATGTACTGCATAGATATAAGGGACTCTCCCTCGAACCCTAATCCTATTATCCCTTCCATAATTTTTGGCCTCCTTCCACTCTGCGATGGTTCTGGTGCACCCTTGTCGCACCGCTCCTCTGCAATAGTATTCTCCCTGCTCGTTATCTTCCTCGTGGGCTTGTCCAAAAGCACATTAAAGAAGTGCCATCCAAAAGTGTTGCTGTTTGATATGTGTTAGCAGTTCTCCCTTCAGGGTTTCGATGTCTTTGCTAGCTCGAACTTGAACCCTTTGACTATAAACAATCCCCTTCTTCTTTAGTTGGGCAATGCGAGTGTGGTTCTTCACTTCAGGGTGTTGAAGTGTAGGTTTTGCCGTGTATTGAGTTTTGTTTTGGATTTGAGTAACACTACAGCTCTAGGGCTTTTACCTTGTCGGGCTGATGACTAAAACTCTTGATGTCAGTAGTCAAAGCTGTGTAGTAACTCTATCTTCCTTGCAGCTGATGAAAGACTTCCTCCTACTCATGCTGGTGGTAACGCTTCTCCTCGTAGGAGGTTATATTTCGGTAAAATTTTAAGGTAAGCACCAACAGTTTTCAGTTCTGGATTTTCATTACCAGCTATTTATTATTTAATAATTTAACTTTTAATCATGATACTAACAACGAAATGTGATGAAACGCAGGTACAAACCTGTCTCTCTTTCTCTGTGAAATCTGGTGCAAGGTTGCGGCGACTGGTTGTTTACGGTAAGCCCGGTTTAACCATGGAATTTTCCTCCTTGTTGGTTCCTTGGGGACATTTGTGGGTTGGTCGTCGCGACCTACAACCCTTGCATTTTCGGTGTACTCTGTTACTTTGTTTGTTGTTTTTAAAGAAATATGAGACCCTTATGTTAATTGGAGTGCTCCGGCTACGGCCGTGACTGTATATGTTAGTTTTTGCTTAATTACTATGAAGAAGTAAAATGAAACAAAAGGCAGTTATGCCATACTCTAAATTACTTGAAGAAGCCGAGGGCTTTGGAAAGTCTTCCGACTCTTTGTTTATCTTTGCTGTGTAATTCATGAGGCCATGAGCTAAAGTTGGAAAAAGGGTTTAAAATCCTCGATTTCTTACT
Organism: Pseudotsuga menziesii; assembly: GCA_001517045.1. Classification (NCBI taxonomy): domain Eukaryota; kingdom Viridiplantae; phylum Streptophyta; class Pinopsida; order Pinales; family Pinaceae; genus Pseudotsuga; species Pseudotsuga menziesii. The sequence goes on from LPNX011147928.1 coordinate 265,757, forward strand.
TCTGTTGTAATTTTGATATTAAAGGGTTTTCACCCTAACTCCATAATATAAGTTGTCTGTACAGTCTTTTTTTTTTAAATATCTTTTGTTTACAGTACAGTACTGAAATTTGTTTGTTTTACTTGTGTTATAATTATATTATTAAGCTCGGCAGTAAGAAAATATTTACAGCTTCTTTATAATTACCTTTGATTTATAAAATACTTCTGTAGATTATGAGGTTGTTAGTTATGATGTATAATATTTGGTTAAGCTCGATGAGTCGAGCATTCTGTCACTTTGTTGGTTATTTCCTGTGCATTAATGTACTTGATTTTAACCCATAATATTTTTATAAATTATTACTAGGGTTTCTTGTACATTGCTTTTATATTAATTTACTTTATTTAAAATAATTGTAATGTTGTTATACATTTGTTACTCTTCAGTATATAATAACTTATGTTTTTACTGGAATACTTCTGTATCTATTCGATACAACTTTTGAATACAGAACTTATGTTTTGTTTACTGTTTACTAAAATGAAATAAACATTACTTATCTACATCTTAATACTGTTCTTATAAGAATATTTGTATTACCCTTACTACTTGTTTATTTATAATCATAAAATAAATTAGTATTTTATTACTGTGTTTTTACACTTACTATACTATATACTTTACAGAAGTACTCTCTGTATTCTATATTGTCTTGATTATGTTACAAGTTAATATTTATAAAATAAAAGTAAAAGAACTAAGTACTGCATTTGTTGACAGCTTAAAAGTATAGGTTGGCATTTGTAGAATTTGTTTATGCTTAACTAAATAGAACCAAATAAATGAAACACATATATTACTATCCATAAGTAAAATATGAAATTCAATAGATTATATATAGAAGTAAATCAATATTCTAGCTATTCTTTCTTTCAATTTGTTTTACTATACATGCAATAGTTAATTAACCTAAACTGGAAAGAAATAAACTGTAGAGTGGTAAAGCATTTCTATTAGTTTCACCCTGCTCTAGTTTTACTATTATACTCTTCTCTTGAATTCGAATAAGCAATAAGATTACTGAAAGTAACTACCGTATCAAAACTGTTTTATCTACCCATTCATACCATTGTCAGTAAATAATATAGCTTCTTTCTCTATTTCTTCTAGACTAACAGTTTCAGTACAGGTTAATACTACTCCTGATACCAAAGATATTCTTCTGATAACAACACAAAGAAAATATTCTATAAATCCATTAACATTCTATTCTGCATTTTCATCATACTATCTCTATTTATAATATCACCCCTGTGCTGGAGTACGGTCTGGATCACTCCAGATGAGGAAAAACATAGGTGGGTTTTTCATTTCTCATCAAAATGATTCTGTTACTAAACATAACATAAGCTTCAAACATAACATTCAATCATACATAGATATTAAAACAAAGATTATTATATGGCAGAACATGTTCTTAAGCTTGGACGACAACAGCAATGGGAGGTTGTTCCTCTCTACCAACTCCTGGAGGGCACTCAAACAACGACTCCTCAGGACCCCCGAGGTTGCTCTGGTCTCTCTGGCTAGAACTAGGTGCAGCAATAATCAAGTACCTGTCTTTAGACTCAATACAAATCTTGAACTTATCAGTAAGTTCTCTCAGCTAGCAAGCTGTATTAGACAAAGTTACTGCAGATTATCTCTCAAACAACTTCCTTCCAGTTTTCCCTTTTCCCCAATGAACTTCCTTGAATTGCATTCCTCCTGAATGATTCTTCTCCTAGAAAATATCTTAGCAACCTCAGCTCTATTCATTGGGTACTTTTAAAAGATTGCCTAGGTCTTTTTGGGTTAGTTGTCATTTATTGAGCCACCTGCTCTGATCCCACTTTCTCGGGGGATCATGACCCCAAATGCAGGAAAGTTTCCACCTGCAACATAGGAAGTGTTTGAGGATGCTGCCACTTGTCTTTTCCCTCCACCTAGTTCCTCCACCAGTTTGACCAGTAACACTCTTATTAACAGCTCTCCCAAGCTGTTGTCTCCATTTTTTATTTATTAATAATAAAATATTCAGAATTACATTCCACTTCTTTTGACTCTGCTGAGTCATCAGTTCCTACTTAGCATTAAATTTAACATAATGTCTTAGGAAATATAATTAAAACAATTAACATTATTTTACAAAATTGGGGTATGTGACAGCCCTCCTGACATGGCAACCTTAATTCCACATCATTATTGTGCATAATAAATAAAATTGTTGAAATAAAATTAAATACATGCCTTAGAACAATTATTAGCAATATTTTTCATAGGAATAATAATTAATGTCAATTTGAGCCCCTAGGAATTTCATCATGGTCAACACTTTTAATGTCCCAAAATATGGGAACATGACAGTCCTCCCCTCCCAAATCTGCTTGTCCTCAAGCAGAAGCGCTTCAGAGTGCTGCAATTTGTTCATCATGTAGGAGAACTGGAGCATGAATCCATTGTTCAAAAAGGTTGACTTTATCCATGAATCCATCCTATAAAGTTTCTCCAAAACAAGCAATTCCAGGGTCCCATTGCTTGCATTGCACCCCCTTTACTGAGAATGCCTTCCCACACAACTTGTCAAGCCATTTTATGCTTGGATCCCATTTCCTCAACTGTAAGTATCCAAACATTAGAATCCACCATACAAATTTATCATCACATGAAATGACATTCATGCTGTGGAAATCATACCACTGCACCGAAAACTGGAAATTCTCAATGCAAAGTTGGAAATCTGTCAGATTTCCCCACCCAACATAAATTTCCTTATGTGCTTGATGCACATCAGCATTGAATCTCACAATGATGTTGCTAGAAAGACATAGGTGTGAGTCCCATGTCCAAATCCAATGAGTATAGGAATCATCCAACCAACAAGGATGCCCAAACTGCTCACAATAAGATGATGCATGACAATCATCTCCAAAAATGCAAGCAGGAAAAAAAAATAAGCGTCCCCTCATCCCACTTGATAAGGGACTGACACTCCTACTAAAAGGTCCATGTGAACAATTCCAATGGATCAACTCTTTGCCACTGGTCAAATAATGCAAGCATCTATCCAATTATGTGCAAGGTATTTTCCTATACAACTTCTCTTGGCACTTTTCTTGCTTATTTGTCTTCCACTGATCATGTGCAGAAATTTTTCTGCAAGAAGACTTCATGTGTGACATGTAATCTTCCACCCAATCCACATGTGGTTGAATGGCATCAAGTGACAGCCATATGTGCCTATGTGGCTTATGGGAGGGTGATGGTGCATTCCACAAGTCATTATGAACACCTAGGAAAGCCTCCAGCTCTTCCTGTTGCACCAACAAGGAAAATTCCTTCTCCCAATTTTCATTCTCACTTGATGAGGATGAAATAAAAGTGTGGGTAGAAATTTGGATCAGAACCCTACAATACTCATCCACCCAAATTATGGCTTCCCAATCTTCATCCTCGTCTAACCCTCCCATTGGGAAGAGACTCTTTCCAAAAAACAATTCCAGTTTTTTCTGGAAAAGGCCAAGTGCTTGGTTCTCATCAAAATTGTCTACACAGTCCTCAAGCACAAAAAAAATATAATTCACTTTATGTGCATGTGTATGGAAGGCATCCAATGGCTGCAAATTAAATCTTTGTTGCTGTTCACATGTCAAGACAATGTCAATCACAACAAAAAAATTATTGCAGAAATAAAATTCTTTACCTCCCAAGGTCTTCATTCCAAAGATGTTTCTATCCACCCAATCAATGGATGAATATAGACTTTTATCTTTTGATCCATATGGAATTTGATCAGCAACCTCTTTTGGAGAAAAATATACCATCCATAGGGTTGTTTCATAAGGTGTCTCCTTCCAAGGATGTATGTCAAACAACCCTCTATTGATGCAAGAAATTATAGTACATCCTTGATCCTCTATTTTAGTGATATATTTATCTACCCAATCCATGAATAGATAATCATCCTTGCTTGCTGATTCAATTGGAATGTCCTCAGGCATATTTCCCATTGCTAATAACACTTCATCCTTCCTCTCAATATCAATGAGTGCTTGGCCAAGATTTTCTTCCTCATATCTTTTCACAAGCATCTGCAAATCTGCTCCTTCCTCGTGGTTGTCCTCCACATGAGGCTCCTTCAACACATCCAAAGTAGTTACTACCATGTGCACATGATTCTTTTCCATGCAATATGGGGGGTGTGGTACATTCAAATCCCTTTGAATTTGATCAATCTGCAACCTTGACTCTTGAAGAGCTTCTTGGGTTCTTTTCAAGGAATCATATGTAGCCTCCCATTTACTATGGAGTCTTTTAGATTCTTGTGTTTCCCTCTCGAATGCACAATGGTACATTTCAGCCACCATGAGGAGATGTTCTCTATTAGATATTAAGTTCATATAGCTCTCATTTGAGTGGATCACTAAAGGAGGATATAAAGAAACTTAGGGCAGCCATGAAAAACATTGTTGACATCAATGCCTTGGTGGCAAGATGTTGTTGGAAAGCTTCTAGTGGAGACATGGAAGGGGAATCCTTTCTAGAGGAGTGCATAGCACTGAAAGAAGGCATATTCAAAACTCTGTAATACTTGCAGAAAGGTAAGAATACATTATTTCAGAGAATTAATGACTGAATTCAATCTCATAGGAGTTTCATATCTTTACTCATTAATTTAGTCTTCATTACAAGGTTAGAAAACTAGAATTGGAGGTAGACATTGTAATGGAAAACTATTAGAACATTACAGAAACTTTGGAACTATTAGGAGACTAATATTAGGGATTGATAATAACCTTAATTAATGGCATAGATCCATCTATCTCTCTTCATCACTTCATATAATCAATCTCTCATAAAAGGATGAAATCTTGAAGATAGCTCTGATATTCGAATGGAGGAGTGTCCCAATCACTCTAATGTGCTGCACTAAAATGGAAATGGCTTCAGAACTTGCAATATAACTCCATTAATGGATGAGATTTGATCCATATCTCCAATATAACCTGCAATGAGAAGGGAAGAAGAGGGGAGAAGGAGAACAGGGGACTTGGGGCACATCACCCAAGAGACTGAGGATCACCACTCAGAAATGAAGCTTAAGCTTCAATCAATTACAAAAAGACATTAACCAAAAATGAATAATGGAGTTGGAAATTCCCTTAAGTAGACCTTGGGTGACTTTTTGAGCAAGTCCTTCACCCGTTGAACAAGTAACCCACTTGCCAATTTTGTTGCTAAGCCATGAGTGGCCCTCCTTGATGGGATTAACAATTTTGGTTTGCAAATGATGTTTCCTTCTTTGTATAACTTAACCCAAAGTGGAAATTCGACCTTCTTGAGAAAAATAGCAAGTATGAAGCTTAGTAAATGTTTCCATGTTTGTATCCTTCAGTCCAAAATAGAAACTGCTCCTTCCTTGAGTAATTAGCAAGTTTGTGCATAAGGTAATCTTTCCTTGCTTTTCATCCTTGCACTAAATTAGAAACTAATTTGGATAGTTTCTATTTTTACTATGACATGTTTATTTTTCCTTCTTTTGCATTGTTTCCATTTTTCCATCCAAGGCAAGTTTACTAGCTTTCCCCAATGCGCCCTGCTGACATGGCAGCCTTAATTCCACATCATTATTGTGCATAATAAATAAAATTGCTGAAATAAAATTAAATAAATGCCTTAGAACAATTATTAGCAATATTTTTTCTAGGAATAATAATTAATGTCAATTTGAACCCCTAGGAATTTCATCATGGTCAACACTTTTAATGTCCCAAAATATGGGGACATGACAGGTTGCAAGATCCGTTTTTGGCAATGCCCAACGGATGGGAGAATAGATCCATGATTTGAGGGTTTGATGAGGCCGTTTTTACCTCTGGGAATCCCAAGAACATTTCCTGAAAACGTATTCGCTCATGCAGGGTCGCTTTCCCCCTAGTCATTTCGCTTTGTTTTCCCATAAATGTTTTGTTCATATCTGACAGTTGTGTGTGGTTGTGTTTGATTAATTGGTTGACTATGTGTTTGATGCAAGGTGTGGCTTCGCTGAGTAATTCTGAGGAACCCATCTGTTAGATGGTTGTCTATGCTTGATTAACAGGTTGGCTTGGTTGGGCTAGTAAGCCCAAGGAACCATCTATTAATTGGATGACTATGTGTTTGATGTATGGATTGGCTTGGCTAAGTAAGTCCAAGGACCCCTCCATGTTATTGGCTTGTTTCCTTAATAGTTGGTGAATCCCAATGGTGTGTTGGCTTGACTGTGAACGTATGTTTTTGGGTATGTGTGATCCTCTTGTTCCCTAGTGCCTTGTGGAATCATGCCTAGCTCGAGGGTGGCAGTGATGCTGAGATATTAATGAACACATTAGCCTATGGTTGGGTGGAACATTACAGTGATGTAGCTAGTTGCAGGCCAACTTATTTCAAGATAAGTATTCTTGTGCTTAATCTTTGCAAACCATTGGTTTTATGAATTAATATGAACATGTTGAATGTTTGAATGAATGAATTTTTCTTCCGCTGTAGAATGCATTATGCATTTGTGTATATATTTATGTTCAATGCATTTTATTATTATGTTTTTATTTTCATGGGGCTATTTTGCTTGTTTTACAGTAGCAGTTTGTTGGTCGTGTCCTCTCCATTGTCGGTATGAGGGGTGGGGATGTGACACCTACGCATAACTCATTTCAATATTTCCTTAGAGATCAAGGATGATCCTCCCCACACCTGCCACCCTTTCCTCATTCTTGATATTTTTAACTCGTGACTTTTTTGTTTTATATACTTTTAACAAACTAATACATTTGTGATGTGTTATTTTTAAAAATGTAGTTTAATAAATTGAATTTAATGTACCATATAAATAATAACATACATTAGAAATATATTATAATAAAAATTGAAGTATTTAATCAAATATTTGAGTGTGATCTTTGATTCAAGATTTATATTTATACCAAAATAGAGGACAGGTTAAATTTTCTCATCAAAATAAAATAAATGAAGAAGAATTCATTATTATTAATTTTAATATATATAAAAGAAAAATAATTCATTATTATTAATTTTAATATATATATATAATTTATTATTTTATGGAAATGGTTAAGTTTGTATAAAAAAAGTGTTGCAGCCGCGTTGTTCAATTTAGTAATACAAAAAGATAGTGTTGTCTATAAACCAATATTATCCAAAAGTGTCCTAAACTTTAGAGAGTTTGCAACAAAGGATATTGTCCTCTCTCATAATAATAACATTGAGACTTTACTATTATATTGACTTAAAATTAAAAGTGTTTTGTGCAACATAACATTACTCGGATTTAAAGAAAAGCATGCCCAAATGTAGCTAGCCTTCATTCTGTTCATTTGGAGGAAGATTGTTTTCCATTACTCGGATTTAAAGAAAAGCATGCCCAAATGTAGCTAGCCTTCATTCTGTTCATTTGGAGGAAGATTGTTTTCTTAATATATACCAATTCACTAGGTGCTTGTGGGATTGAATATTCCTCTTTTACTCTTTTAGGTGCTAATCTAATCGACATTATTTGTTGAGACGCCATCTATTAAAAGCTCCGGGCAAAGCACGTTACCATTTAACAAAACATGCTGCCACTATGTTTCTCACCTTTCTATTTTTTTTTGGTTGATGAATACTATCTTTGGGATTTCTACATGGCCAAGATTTTGATTTTCCATTGAGAATATAGTCGTTGATTTTTTTTTGATTATATGCTAAATAACTCTCATAACTGCTTCCACAACACACGTTGGATATTAAGAACCTCAAAAAAATACACATTGATCCTTGTAACTATGGTTTTCCATTGTCATAAAAATTGAAAAAATATATGGGAATAAGAGAAACAAACCCATTCAATTCCCCCATTTAATCCCCTCTAAAAAACACCTAAATCCAAAACATAGGAAACCCACCATTCCTAGATTCCAACCCATGATTCTTGAGAGTGTTCTACAAAACACAAGTCGCCTACTAAGTAGTGTTCAAGGGATTTCCCACCTTAATCCAAGCGAGAGGCCTCATTGGGAAATGATTTGTTTGTTGACTTCAAGCCCCCAACATATGGTAATACTCAATTGATTAAAAAAAATGACCTCCTGGTGTATTCTTGATATGATCCTCGCCAAATTATAATCCCTTGGAGTATATGAGTTTTGCACGTGTCTTATCATAAAACGTGAATCTTCCATGAATATGAAGTCCTTGGTTAATCTTGAGTTGAATTTATTGAGCCCTTGATAGAGAACCAAGCCCCAACCTAATTATTTATTGTTTCCCCAAAACCCCATTCATAACATAGTTTTGTTTGTCCTTCAAGATTAGAACAAAATTTTAATACAATAGATCATATAATATTATATACATAACAATTACAAACAAAAATCCATTCACAAGGAATTGCCACCAAAATTATTAGTAATATTATCACTAAAACAAAAGAAGATCTTATCACATCGATCCAAAGATTTGTATTTTAAAACCAACTTCTCGATTCCTAAACATATCTATAAGGAAAAAACATATTAATATTAATAGCTTTAAAAATAACCAACATATATCCATTTTAAACCCGTATCTATCAAGCACCGAGAGGGATCTGATTTCTTGAGGTGTATTTCTTTTAATCGTAAATTTTTTACACGCTGATTTTTAATTTTATTTTATGAGTCAACATAGATTTTTTTAATAGCGTTTTATTTGGTTTAAAATTTTTATTTTATGAGCACACATGGATTTTTTCATTACTTTTTATTTGAATTTATTTTTTTTCCTCGGAAAAAAATTCACAGCTTAGTATTTATAATAAATTGTACAGTTTAGGGCTTCATCTGCCACATACATACTTAGATCTTGTTACAAAAGTAAAGATGATCTTCAATCAAGAGTTCATCCAAAAAATGGTATCCATAGTCATACTTCACTACAAAAGAAGCAGCATAAAAGGATCCGAACAACATCAAATGTTATGCTTTTTGAACAAGTTCCATGCTTTATATGGAAGAGACAAATATTTATAGCTTATAACACCATTTTGAGGTGTACTAACCCAAATATACATATACAACTTTTCATTTTAAAATTGCATAGGACCTGGGAACATCAAAATGGCCCAATTGTTGGACCCCTGCATTCATTGTGGGAAAGGTCCTGGATCCAATTCTTGTAGGTTGTAATTGACAAGTTCCCACTACTGCTAGGAACCTTCAAACACATGCAATCTCATCTTAGATAAAAAAAAACTGCCTGCGAATTCTTCTCCCTATAGACGTGTTAAAAACTAAAGTCATGAAATAAACCAACAATCTAGGCCAATTCTTCAAAGAGATATTTTAAATAGATGTTCTTAGGGGCTCTTCTATCACTCATCAAGTCAACAACAAGTTTTGAGTCTCCAAAAAATTGAAGCTTGTTGATTCCTTTAGATATAGAAAGGAGAATTGTTAGATTAAGAGCCCTCATCTCCACATAATTATTAGTGCTCCCCCCAACCTAGCAAAAAACTTATACACTTATGATAATTAAGAAACATGATACCCCCTACTCCCCCCTAGCACGGTCACCTTGCACTGCCCCATCAAAAATATCCCATCATTCATCTTTGTTAATGACTACCTCATGGTTTCTTTTATTCTTGGGAGGATTTCCACCTTGAGGGAAAAGTATAAGAGTAGCTAAGCCTTGAGAAGCAACATTGGAAGGAGAAGTTAATTTCTTTTCAAAAAATAGCCTATTCCTAAGCAAAGTACCCCAAATGAAGAGATAAAGGAGAGCCAAAAATTCCTTCACGACTTCATTAGAGATCCAGATTCTATAAGCTTCCAGCAAGTTGGTTCCACTCCATCTGAAAACAACTCCAGATTGTTGAGAAGCTTGGTACCACACATTCCTAAAAATGGACAACTTAAAAAAAGGTGGTTGATTTCCTCGCTAAACACTTGATAGAGTACTAGGAAACCACTAGGTCCAGCTCAGAACCTACGAATCATAACCTTCCATATACATATTTTCTATTTTGATTTTAGTTTTTTATTTTATAAGAAAACATGAATTTTTTAATTACTTTTTATTTTTGACAACATATGTCACGTACCCCAATTGCAATAACATTTTATGTTTAAGAAGACATTATATTTTATTTTTATTGTAATCTTTATGATTATTGATCAAGTGGGGTCAATGATGATTGTAATTAATTATGTTGAATATTTTATTAATTAATAAATAAAAGATGAGACAAATAGCCTAAGGAGTTGTTGAATGAGCGTCCACTAACCCACTAGCTGGAATAGACTGGGGATAGAGAAAACTGACACATGGCATCATCCTCAACCACTTCTAGCTATTGCAGGGGGAAACTTCCCTAATTTTGTGGTCATGTTCCCCAAGAAAGTGGAACAAGAGCAAGTGGCTCATTAAGTGAAAAACTGACCAAAAGACCTAGGCATGCATATATTTGCCCATCGAATTCAGCAGGAGGTTGTTCAATAATTACCTTGTGAAAATTCTAAAGTTGAGAATTGTGCACAAGAGATTCGATGAGGGGAAAGGAAGAAGTGGTTTTGAGTGATTAAGACTGTTTCAAAACTAGTGCAGCTTGTTAGTTGAGTTCTTTACTGCTGAGGATAGAAGTACTGTTGTTGAGTACTTTTGTGGAGTTGCATGGGTATTTAATCCCATCATTCATTGAGTGCTTTCAACCAATGGACCAGTGGATAGGATCGGGGGTCCTAAGACAAGCAGTGATCTATCTTCAGGAAAGGTTTGGTGGAACGGGCTCCTTGGATTGTTTGTCTCATCTACAAGTTATCAGGTTCTAATGTGTTATTTTATTTATCTTATGCAAGTAAAGTAATGAAATGGGTATAGTTATGTTTTACTATAAATTCTTAAATACTTGCAGCGGTAATGGATTGGTTTTAAGTCTGCATTTTTATTTAATGAATAAGATTATTAAACTAGAATTAGATAAGATTATTTAATGAACAAAAACCTCTTTCTGTATTTTTCCACTTGTCATAAGACGAAGTACTCTAGTATAGAAGGTTGAATTAGAAAAATGATTGTAGAGAGATAAGATGTGTTTGAATACGCTTTACTTAGAAAACTTTTATTGATTGTTTAAAACAAGGATGATCATAAGATCATAATGCTTTTATTTTTATAATCCTTATCATTTAATTATAATTTTCTCTAAAAATATTACACACATTTTATAAAGTAATCTTTTGTTACACAGTTGTGAAACTATGCATAACTTAACACATCATTAATTTCCTCCTTCAGAACTCAAACATTTACCTATATGTTTATAAAACCTCTAGAGAACACTTTAGACAACCTGGTATAGTAGAACTGTTTTTACACAGGAAAGGTTTCATGAGTACTTTAATAAACTAAATAATTACTGTAAAAAAATATTTGAGTTGATCAACATTAATGAAGAATACTAGTACTATTTAAATATTATAATTACCTGAAGTAGAGTAAATAGTAAACAAGCAATAATAACCAAACAAACTCTTTTATTAATAAACAAATAAACTGTTTGGTTTTAAAAACCCTAAATTGTTCATTCCATTCCAGAAATGATTAAAAAGTAAAATAGATTCTACCTTTAACTATTAACCCAACAAACCTTGTTAATCTAAAACATCAGAACTTCCAAATAAAAACCATAATCTAGTTTAATCATAAATAGAACCACATTTAGAAATAAAAATAAAAATATATAATTGTTAAATGGTTTTATCAGGTCACGGCCGTAGCCATTTTCTACTTTCAGTTTAAGTTAAAATATAAAATCTCTTTACACACATTTTACTCTACGTGAGGAAAATATTTAAAACAAAATAGGTTTTACTATTTTCACCCATAGTTTCACAAGCTCGGTCATTTTGCAGTAATTTATTGTAATAGAGTCTTCAAATCCATTTTTTTTATAAACTAAGAAAGTCAATATAAGGTTTAAGAACTAGAATGCCATATTATAACCAAAGCCATGAGAAAATTTACAAAGTTTAGCCCAAAGGGTCGAAAGAGCTTTATTGAAGGTGCTACAGCTTAAACAAACGCGTTATCAAAACTTGGAACACAAATTTATTACCCTAATATCTTTATTTTACAAAATCCGTAGCTTGATGACAGAACCCCAGGGGTTAGAACAAATGGCCATATGACCTCCTTTTTCATTCTTAATCAAAATAAAAACTGTATTCTAACACAATAAAAAAATATTACGGCGAATAGCAGTAACCACCATCAACTTTATTTGCTAAGGAAAACAGTGAAGGGAACTCCAAGGTTATATGTCTGAGGCTTACCAAGCCTTTGGAGCCCAAAAACCTTCAGCTTCAAACTAAGCGTTTCCTTTGGAAATTGGAAGTGGTGTAATTTCTCACCTACGCTCACATTTAAAACAGTTTCAGAACTGTTAGTGAAAGAATGGCATACTTTTTATAAAACAAAGAAAATTAAAATGTTGAAGGATTTATCGAAAATACTTACAGTGTTGATGATGAACTCTCGGTCCTGGCAAGAAAACCAGAACCTCATACTCTTTTAACACTTTAAACCCCGAAGATAATCCACGATTGAATTCCAAACTCATAAGAGAACCTCTATCTCAAAAGGATGGCATTATTCTCGAACCTCTCACGGACTAGCTTCCTCCTCAAAGAGTTCTAATAGTTATTGTTGCAGAAAAGGCCGAAGGCCTGGTGGCCACCCTTCCTCACCAAAGTAAAAACCACAATGAAGACAAGCGAGATTTTAGGGTTTGAGTGTTAATGAAAACATGTAGGGTTATGCCCAAAACCTTCGACAAGTAAAAACTTACCACATGGAATCCACTTCAAAATAAATTTTTGGGAGTTTGATATAGTTTAAAAATCCATCGCTTTCACCCTGCATTGTTTTTATAAACATAATAATATTACTTCATAAGACCAACTTGAATACATGGTGAAAGAATTTAAACATTTGACAATTTGTTTAATAAATGTTTTCGAGTTAGGTTCAAACATAATGGGTTAGTCTGGTTAGATTTCATTTTATTATGCATCCATTTTATACTAGGTGGTTTACAATCTTATTCTCATAGTTAATTTTAGTGCAAGTCTTATGATCTTGGATTTGCTGCTAAGGCGATTTCCAATTTAATATGGTAAGTTCTCATAGTTATAAACTATATAGAATGTTTTAGGTTCCCAAAAAGGTAGAAATGTAGGTATTCATATAGCATCAGATGAATAACTGTTTATTGGTGAAAACAATGTACAAAATTTTGATGCACTATATTAATAATTACTTAAGATACAATAACATAAGATAGGGTTGTTAGTTTGAAGCTTGCGCTATTTTTTTGTAGTTATTATTGTATTCTTTAAATTGTTCTACCTTAGGTTTTTGGGTATCAAGTTTAACTATAAGTATTTGGGATAATTGTATACATTCATTCATTAAATTAAAAGTGCTTAGAACCAAAAATCTCATTTGTTACCTAGGAAGAGTAAACTTCGTTTAAAGCTTAGCAACACTTCCACATTGATAATCTAGACTTAAATTAGAGTCTAGGGATTCCCTTCCTAACTTACTCTTTAGTCTTCAAAGATTTAATAATTTTTACACCGTAACCTGGAGAAAGAGTTACCTGTAAAAAACCTGTAACAACATCAAATCTGCATTAGCTTGAGAAAGCTAAGTAAGCCTTGAGAAAAACCTCAAAGCCCCTTAATAAGACAAGAAAAACAAATATCAGAATCATGCACATAATAATGAGTAAACAGTTGATCTGAATTCTTTAAGTCTCTAACTCTTTAACTTTCAACACTAAGAGAAATCATCAATATATTGAATGCTGTTAATAGCAAATGTGATTTATGTTAGTAAATGATTTTGTAGTCTAGTATACTTTCATTTAGTTAAGAATATTACTCTTAAGTTTCTCTTTTTGTCATATCTCGAAACCTACCTAAAGATAGTTGATAAACTAACATTATTAGGTTATAAATTAGCATTAAATGTCACACAGAAAAAATTTAATTTTTTTTGTGATTTTTGGTGTGTTACATATGGTATCAAAGCCCATGTTCAGACACTAGGCCTGAAGTGGATCAACTCATGTAAATAGAAAAGTAAATAGAAAGTATGTGTATTGATTTATGACTTTAAATGTTGTTGTACACAAAATTTTCTGAAGTAAAATTGCAGGTATGGAAGGACTCGAAGAGTATGCTGAAGAGGGGTCCCCATTAAATGAACAAAGTAATTCTAGAAAAGAACCTGTTAAAGAAGATATAACAAATAATTCTTCGTAATTACTGAAAACAGTTAAAGAATTAAAAACTGAAATGGAGAGTGTTAAAAAAGAGAATGAGAGAATCCTAAGAGCTAGAGAGGAGCTAAACCAAATACTGCTGGAAAAGTTTCAGATTGAAGGAAAGGATAAACAGATAGAATCTGATAACAGGTCCTACCAACATAAAAGTAAAAGGTCAAAACACTCTAAGATTGAAATCAATTCTTCTTCTGAAATTTATGGTGACTCGCATAGGAAGAAACACCAGTATTCTAGTGACTGCAGTGAGGATAATTATCATTCTAGGAACAGGAAATATAAGCCCCATGAAAATATTTCTGGAGAGTTTAAAAAGATTAAACCACCAACTTTTAACAGTGAAACAAAGAAAGGAGAGGAAGTCGAAGCATGGCTGTCTGGAATGAAAAGTACTTTCAAATATATAATTACTCAAATCAGTTAAAAGCTAGAATGACAATATATAATTTAGTTGGAAAAGTCGACATCTGGTAGTAGGACATAAAACAAGTAAATGGCATAAAAGAAAGTAATATAAATTGGAGTACTTTTAAAAAGTAATTTAAAAAGAAATTTATTTCGGAGTAGTATTACGAGGAGCGAGCTAAAGAATTCTATGACCTAAAGTTGTGAACCATGAATATGAAGGAGCTAAATAGTAAATTTTTAAGTTTACTATGGTATGTGCCTTATATTGTTGATGAAAAACCCAAGGTGAAGCGGTTTTTGAGCTGTTTACCTTTTCACATTAAGGACAAAATTGAATACGATAACCCCAAAACCCTTGAGGAGGCCATGCGAAAAGAAAATGTTTGCTATGAGAAGAACCGGAAAAGGGAGAACATGCCAAACTAGAAGGCCAAGAGGTCTAACAATTTTGAACACAAAAAGAAGGGTTTCACACCTAATCAGAAGTTTGAGAATAATAATTCACGCATTGTTCCTAATAAAAAATTTCAAGGAAATAAAAGTAACTCACAGCAAAACCCTAATGGCCCCAGAAATAAAGAATTTGCAAATAATCACAGTAATTATGTTACAAATAACGAACGTAAAGAACCGATAAAATGTTGGGAATGCTAGGGACCTCACTATGCATCAATCTGTCCTAACAGAAAGAATGTTAGGATTATTAATCCTCCCTTTTTTGATTTGGTCATATGTCTAAATCAGGATTCATGTCTAAATCAAGAGTCCATCCAGTCTATTTTTAGTCACTAGCACCATTGGGTCCACTTGGCCTAATTGGCGCACATGTTCCATTTACTAAAGTGTGGGGAACACTAATTGAGGACTACTACCGCTGATTGCACTTGCATGGATCAGTTTAGGAGCCACCTAGACCAATCCCTACAATTTAGGAGCCAATGGGAGTGCCGATACCAACCAAGGTCAGTTGAGTTGCGTTGGTGACTAATCAAGTATTTCTTGTTTTTTGGGTAGGGGGGTCTATCAAAAGATATAGTTGATAAACTAACATTATTAGGTTATAAATTAGCATTAAATGTCACACAGAAAAAATTTAATTTTTTTTTGTGATTTTTGGAGTGTTACATATGGTATCAAAGCCCATGTTTAGACACTAGGCCTGAAGTGGATCAACTCATGTAAATAGAAAAGTAAATAGAAAGTATGTGTATTGATTTATGACTTTAAATGTTGTTGTACACAAAATTTTCTGAAGTAAAATTGCAGGTATGGAAGGACTCGAAGAGTATGCTGAAGAGGGGTCCCCATTAAATGAACAAAGTAATTCTAGAAAAGAACCTGTTAAAGAAGATATAACAAATAATTCTTCGTAATTACTGAAAATAGTTAAAGAATTAAAAACTGAAATGGAGAGTGTTAAAAAAGAGAATGAGAGAATCCTAAGAGCTAGAGAGGAGCTAAACCAAATACTGCTGGAAAAGTTTCAGATTGAAGGAAAGAATAAACAGATAGAATCTGATAACAGGTCCTACCAACATAAAAGTAAAAGGTCAAAACACTCTAAGATTGAAATCAATTCTTCTTCTGAAATTTATGGTGACTCACATAGGAAGAAACACCAGTATTCTAGTGACTGCAGTGAGGATAATTATCATTCTAGGAACAGGAAATAGAAGCCCCATGAAAAGATTTCTGGAGAGTTTAAAAAGATTAAACCACCAACTTTTAACAGTGAAACAAAGAAAGGAGAGGAAGTCGAAGCATGGCTGTCTGGAATGAAAAGTACTTTCAAATATATAATTACTCAAATCAGTTAAAAGCTAGAATGACAATATATAATTTAGTTGGAAAAGCCAACATCTGGTAGTAGGACATAAAACAAGTAAATGGCATAAAAGAAAGTAATATAAATTGGAGTACTTTTAAAAAGTACTTTAAAAAGAAATTTATTTCGGAGTAGTATTACGAGGAGCGAGCTAAAGAATTCTATGACCTAAAGTTGTGAACCATGAATATGAAGGAGCTAAATAGTAAATTTTTAAGTTTACTATGGTATGTGCCTTATATTGTTGATGAAAAACCCAAGGTGAAGCGGTTTCTGAGCTGTTTACCTTTTCACATTAAGGACAAAATTGAATACGATAACCCCAAAACCCTTGAAGAGGCCATGCGAAAAGAAACTGTTTGCTATGAGAAGAACCAGAAAAGGGAGAACATGCCAAACTAGAAGGCCAAGAGGTCTAACAATTTTGAACACAAAAAGAAGGGTTTCACAGCTAATCAGAAGTTTGAGAATAATAATTCACGCATTGTTCCTAATAAAAAATTTCAAGGAAATAAAAGTAACTCACAGCAAAACCCTAATGGCCCCAGAAATAAAGAATTTGCAAATAATCACAGTAATTATGTTACAAATAACGAACGTAAAGAACTGATAAAATGTTGGGAATGCTAGGGACCTCACTATGCATCAATCTGTCCTAACAGAAAGAATGTTAGGATTATTAATCCTCCCTTTTTTGATTTGGTCATATGTCTAAATCAGGATTCATGTCTAAATCAAGAGTCCATCCAGTCTATTTTTAGTCACTAGCACCATTGGGTCCACTTGGCCTAATTGGCGCACATGTTCCATTTACTAAAGTGTGGGGAACACTAATTGAGGACTACTACCGCTGATTGCACTTGCATGGATCAGTTTAGGAGCCACCTAGACCAATCCCTACAATTTAGGAGCCGATGGGAGTGTCGATACCAACCAAGGTCAGTTGAGTTGCGTTGGTGACTAATCAAGTATTTCTTGTTTTTTGGGTAGGGGGGTCTATCAAAAGTATGGAGTGTGGGTACTTGTTGGATGTGGAATTAGATTCCGCATCCAATGAGCTCTCCCTCTCGGAATTTGAGCAAAAACACAGGGAGATAAGTCGAAAATACGAACAAAAAAAGTATTTTTTTCATTCTTCCTCCAAAATTAATAACTATTATTTTAATATTTTAACTATTATTTTAGTATTTTAGTATTTTCCTTAGGAGGCCCATATTAGACCTCAAATTTCCTCTAATTCCTGTATGAGAAGACAACTTGATGAAATGGCTCTTCTTTTAAAGAAACATAACATTGTTGCACCTGTTAGCTCAAGGAAGGATGACTCTAAAGAAGAAGATGAAGAACATCAAAGGAAAGTCCATGCACTGAAGGCTAGTTGTTCAACATCACAAGTCTTTCTCATTAATTCTGGAGCTTCCAATCATATGGCTGCTTCCAGAGAATCATTCTCTTCCTTACAGTCCTTTGACGGTCCTAGTATTCAGATGGTAAATAACAGTCAGATTCAAACCAAAGGGAAGGGTTCTATCAAGCTTGAACATGGAAGATTCAAAGATGTGCTCTATGTTCCCTCCCTAGCTTCAAACCCGTTATCTATATACTAGATATTGGCTCTCAAAAGTGAGTGATATTTGGTCCTGACTCAGTGGAGATCACATATATATCTACTGGGAACATAATAGCAAAGGGTGTTGCAAATCATGCCTCCAAAGCATATTGGTTCTCACACTTCATGCCTCCTTTAGAACCAATGCACTCTCAGCAACCACTTGCACGAGAAGGTAAAATCATTTCATCTACTTCTTTTGCATCTTCTACTGGTATTGCAGATCCATCTATATCGATTTATGAGATTGAGGTTCAGGGTGATTCAGATCTAGGTCAAGTCCCTACTTCCAAACTGGAAGCTACGAAAATGACTGGAAACCCACCTAACACTCAGAAGGGAAATACCCTTGCGCTATGTCATGCAATATTACCTCCTTCAAAGAGATGCAATAGACTCTCTGTAAGATGCTACATGGAAAATTATCAGTCTCACTACATTCAGAAGAATAGAGTTGATCATACACCTCTTCATCCATCAAGAGACAGGTTACATTCCTCCTTCCTTCCATCATCATTTTGGGAGAAGAAGGAGAAGTCTACATGCTAGGCCCCAGAATACCTATGCAAAACACACCATGCGTACTGCTTTGCTACATCACAGAGATGAAGATTGCGGAAACACATTTTCAAGTTTTTCAAACTTGAATCCTAATTCTACCTGCTTAGATAGAGGGGGGGATTTTTTCCCATGTGGTTTTTTCCCTAGCTCCTTGTATTTAGCAGTTACTTTACTTTACTTGATGTAATGGGTGACCTATGGTCTTAGTTAATAGGGCCCACAGATTGTCCAAGTTAGAATTCAGGGGGGGTGTTAGGATTATTAATCCACCCTTGTCCAATTTGGTCATATGTCTAAATCAGGAGTCATGTCTAAATCGGGAATCCATCCAGTCTATTTTTAGTTACTAGCACCATTGGGTCCACTTGGCCTAATTGGGGCACATGTTCCAGTTACTAAAGTGTGGGGAACACTAATTGAGGCCTACTGCCACTAATTGCACTTGCATGCATCAGTTTAAGAGCCTCCTAGACCAATCCCTACAATTTAGGAGCCAGTGGGAGTGTTGATACCAACCAAGGTCGGTTGAGTTGAGTTGGTGACTAGTCAAGTTGAGTTAGAAGTCAGTTACATTCAATTCTAATCCTCTACATTTAGTTAGTGCTAGGTTTGCATGGTTGCATGGAGGAGAGGCACATTTCTCACCTACCATAGTTAGTTAGCCTCAGTTAACACTGAATTAGACACTTGAGTTGTGTTTTAGAACTCTGTTGAACTCTGATAATGGTTTAGACAAGGTCAATTAACTATTTAGTCCTCTAATAATGATTTAGACAAGGTCTTAGTTACCTACAATCAAGTAGAGTCTAATCAATTTGAATTTCCTCATGTGGATCCAAATTGCTTGTGGCTATTTAGCCATTGTACTTCATTGTAATTATTATCTAATTACTTTTTTTATTAACCATTTTTGCATTGTTTCATTCTTCAATTGCTGAGTAAATTGTGTGATCTATCTTATGAGTTGTGTGTTTGTCCACAGATGTATGTGCTCAATTTAATAAAGAAGACCGTCAACAACATGCATACTATATAGGAAGAAATGACTATTGGTGATTTAGAAAAGGGATGCCCAGAACCAATGCAGCGTTGGAAAACAAACAAGTTGAATATCAGACTTCCATGGTGGAAGTAGAAGGTATGTTGAACCATAAACCCATCTCTATTCTAATTGACCCATGGGATAGCCTGAGTTATGTCTCTCTGAGCTTAGTAGAGAAAATTAAATTACCAGTAGATAAATTTACAAATTCATGGTTGGTTCAATTAGCTACAGGAGCAAAAAGGAAAGTAATTAATTTTGTGAAGGATTGTACTTTATTTATGAATTAGTTTGAAACTTATGTAAAGCTAAATGTACTTTCATTAGGATCCTATGATGTGTTAATTGGAATGGATTGGTTGAAACGGCACAGAGTAGTGTTGAATTGTTTTGATAAAACTTTTACCTGTTTAAATAATAAAGGAGAAACAATAACAATAAAAGGAATTCATAGGAAAACAACAATCAGACTTTTTTCTGCCTTACAAGTAAACAGGGTTGTTCGAAAGGGATGTAAAGATTTCTATGTAACTATAACTAATGAATAACACATTAATAAAGAAGAAAAACTAAAATTATAAGATATTCCAAACTTGAGAGGGTACTCGGATGTGTTTCCGGAGGAAATTCCAGGATTGCCTCCTAAAAGAGAGTTGGATTTCACTATTGAGATAGTGCTTGGTGTGGTGCCTAACTCAAAAGCTCCTTACCGAATGAACATCCTGGAGATTAATGAACTAAAATAACAACTAAAGGAATTGATAGATAAAAAGTATATAAGACCTAGTGTGTCTCCTTAGGGAGCACCTGTCATTTTTGTTAAAAAGAATGACGGTACTCTACGCTTATGCATTGACTACCATCAACTTAATAAGATGAATTAAAAATAGATACCCATTGCACCACATAGATGATCTGTTCGATCAATTGCGCATAGCAACGGTATTTTCAAAAATTGATTTAAGATCTGGTTATCATCAAGCCTGGATCAAAGATGAGGATATTTTCAAGACAGTTTTGAAGACCAGATATGGTCACTATGAGTTCGTTGTCATGCCATTTGGGCTCACTATTTCCTTAGAGATCAAGGATGATCCTCCCCACACCTGCCACCCTTCCCTCATTCTTGATATTTTTAACACGTGACTTTTTTATTTTATATACTTTTAACAAACTAATACATTTGTGATGTGTTATTTTTAAAAACGTAGTTTAATAAATTGAATTTAATGTGCCATATAGATAATAACATACATTAGAAATATATTATAATACAAATTGAAATATTTAGTCAAATATTTGAATGTGATCATTGGTTCAAGATTTATATTTATACCAAAATAGAGAACAGGTTAAATTTTCTCATCAAAATAAAATAAATAAAGAATAATTCATTATTATTAATTTTACTATATATAAAAAATTTATTATTTTATGGAAATGGTTAAGTTTGTATAAAAAAATTGTTACAACCGCATTGTTCAACTTGGTACTACAAAAAGATAGGGTTTTCTATAAACCAATATTATCCATAAGTGTCCAAAACTTTAGAAAGTTTGCAATAAAGGATATTGTTCTCTCTCATAATAATAACATTGAGACTTACTATTATATTGACTTAAAATTAAAAGTGTTTTGTGCAACATAACATAACTTGGATTTAAAGAAAAGCATGCCCAATGTAGCCTTCATTCTGTTCATTTGGAGGAAGATTGTTTTCTTAATATATACCAATTCACTAGGTGCTTGTGGGGTTGAATCTTCCTCTTTTACTCTTTTAGGTGCTAATCTAATCGACATTATTTGTTGAGACACCATCTATTAAAAGCTCCGGGCCAAGCATTTTACCATTTAACAAAACATACTACCACTATGTTTCTCACCTTTCTATTTTTTTTGGTTGATGAATACAATCTTTGGGATTTCTACATGGCCAAGATTTTGATTTTCCATTGAGAATATAGTCGTTGGATTTTTTTATTATTATATGCTAAGTAACTCTCATAACTGCTTCCACAACACACGTTGGATATTAAGAACCTCAAAAAATGCACATTGACCCTTGTAACTATGGTTTTCCATTGTCATAAAAATTGAACAAATATATGGGAATAAGAGAAACAAACCCATTCAATGCCCCCATTTAATCCCCTATAAAGAAAACACCTAAATCCAAAACATAGGAAACCAACCATTCCTAGTTTCCAACCCATGATTCTTGAGAGTGTTCTACAAAACACAAGTCACATACTAAGTAGTGTTCAAGGGATTTCCCACCTTAATCCAAGCGAGAGGCCTCATTGGGAAATGATTTGTTTGTTGACTTCAAGCCCCCAACATATGGTAATACTCAATTGATTAAAAAATGACCTCCTGGTGTATTCTTGATATGATCCTTGCCAAATTATAATCCCTTGGAGTATATGAGTTTTGCACGTGTTCAAGGGATTTCAAAACTGCTCTCCACAATGCCTTTGAAATGAGTGATTTGGGGCTTCTAAAACAATTTTTGGGGCTCGAAATCGAGCAAAATTATGATGGGATTATGGTCACTCAGTCCAAATACACTTCAGACCTACTAGTCAAGTTTAACATGGCTGAATGTAGGCTTGTACCATTCCCTTTCCTTTCAGGGATCAGCCTTGAAAAATGAAAAAGCACACCTCCCATGGACTGCACTATCTATCGACAGTTGATTGGTAGCTTGTTGTACTTGACACATTCTAGGCATGATATTTGTTATGCCGTGAATGTTGTATCAAGATACATGTAGCAGCCTCATGATCTTCATTGGAAGGCAGCCAAGAGGATCCTCCAGTATATTCAGGGAACCAGGACCTATGACATTCACTATGCTGCAGACTCCGAGCTAGAGGTTGTTGGATACACAGATTCTGATTGGGCGGGTGATTCTATTGACCAGAAGTCAAATTACGGATATGTATTCATGTTTGGTGGTGGCCCCATTTGTTGGTCAAGCAAAAAGCAGGCTGCCATAGCACTATCTTCAGCAGAGGCCGAGTATCAAGGAGTGGTGAATGCTTGCATCCAAGCAGTTTGGTTGCAAGGAATTCTTTCAGAGTTTGATCTTGGTAGTACTTTGTCCACTATCTTCTTTTGTGACAATCAAAGTGCTATTAAGATATCCACGGATCCAGTTATCAGGTAAAGGACCAAGCATGTAGAGATTCACACGCACTACATCAAGGAGCTAGTGCATGACAGGACCATCATTCTGCAATACTGCCCGACTGATGAGCATATTGCATACATCTTCACCAAGAGATTTTTAGAAAAGAAGTTCACTTACCTCCATTCACTGTTGGGGGTGAGTTCATCGTGGTGATTCGGACTACTTCAGTGTTTAGCTTGAGGGGGGGGGTTTCCCACTGGGTTTTCCCTCTTTTCCTCACTTAGTTTGTTTTGAGCATTTTTTCAGTTTCAACATTGTTCAGGGTGACCTATGGCCTTAGTTTCTAGGGCCATAGCATTTTTATACATTTATGTTTTCTAACTCTTCCTGAGTATAGCGTAAGGGGGGGGGGGGGGGTTGGAGACATTTACCACCATACACACTCTTTTTGGTCAAATTGGCCTAGTTAAACCACTATCCTAAGTATTATTGACATTAATTGACATCAGTGGAGCATTAAATGTCATCATCTAGTCTCACCCATGCCTACCTTCAGTCAAGGAGGCTAACTTAGCCTTCTCCTACATTTGGGGAGGCTAATTGGAGCACTCTGGGGGTGATGTGAGTGATATTAATGCACCTAATTACTAACTAATGGTTACAATCAGTTAAACATTCCAGTTAAGGCACCTGCTCTCATTAAATATATTATTTAATGATTATTTAATGAACTGGAGTCAACAGGGGCGCCTCCACCAACTTCTGATGTGCAGTTCAACTTCAGTTAACCTCATCGGGGTTCATTGGAGTCAGTGTAGTGCTACCTCTTGATGGTTGGTGAGCTGTGACATGTGTCAGATCTCTTTCAGTTGAGACTCAGTCATTTATTGCACTCCGACTTCAATTAGGGTTAGTTGAGTCAATTAGGGTTTTGGCCAGTGGTTAACTGAGTGTGAACCATGGCTTACAGTCAGCTAAGCTAGACTCACTCATTCAATTCGAATGACCTCCTTAGGTATTCGAATTTCTCACTCATTCAAGCTGTAGCTTGACATTGTAATTGTAATCATTCATTCTTTATGTGAATACAGAGCGGCTACTATTCTTGTAGACCGATTACACCATTTCATGAGTTATTTGTTGATTAATCTTTGATGAGATTGATTCTTTGTACCTAGATCAATAGACAAGATTAATAGGGGGCTCTTCTATGACTCATCATGTAAACAACAATTTTTGAGTGTCCAAAATTTTGAAGCTTGTTGATTCCTTTGGAGATGGAAAGGAGAATTGTTAGCTTAAGAGCCCTCATCTCCACATAATTATTAGTGCTCACCCCAACCTAGCAACAAACTTATACAATTATGATAATTAAGAAACATGATATCCCCTACTCCCCCCTAGCACGATCACCTTGCACTGCCCCATCAAAAATATCCCATCATTCATCTTTGTTAATGAATACCTCATGATTTCTTTTATTCTTGGGTGGATTTCCACCTTGAGGGAAAAGTATAAGAGTAGCCAAGCCTTGAAAAGCAAGATTGGAAGGAAAAGTTAATTTATTTTCAAAAATTAGCCTATTCCTAAGCAAAGTACCCCAAATGAAGAGATCAAGGAGAGCCAAAAATTCCTTCACAACTTCATTAGAGGTCTGGATTCTATAAGCTTCCAGTAAGTTGGTTCCACTCCATCTGAAAACAACTCTAGAATGTTGAGAAGCCTGGTACCACACATTCCTAAAAATGGACAACTTAAAAAAAGGTGGTCGATTTCCTCGCTAAACACTTGATATAGTAGGCAACTACTTGGTCCAGTTCAGAACCTACGAATCATAACCTTCCATATACATATTTTCTATTTTTATTTTTTATTTTTATTTTATAAGAAAACATGAATTTTTTAATTACTTTTTATTTTTGACAACATATGTCACATACCCCAATTGCAATAACATTTTATGTTTAAGAAGACATTATATTTTATTTTTATTGTAATGTTTATGATTATTGACCAAGTGGGGTGAAGGATGATTGTAATTAATTATGTTGAATATTTTATTAATTAATAAATCAAAGATGAGACAAATAGCCTAAGGAGGTTGTTGAATGAGTGTCCACTCGCCCACTAGGTGGAATAGACTGGGGCGAGAGCAAACTGACACATGGAAGCATCCTCAACCACTTCTAGCTGTTGCAGGGGGAAACTTCCTCAATTTTGTTGTCATGTTCCCCAAGAAAGTGGAACAAGAGCAGGTGGCTCATTAAGTGAAAAACTGACCAAAACACCTAGGCATGCATATATTTACCCATCGAATTCAGTAGGAGACTATTCAATAATTACCTTGTGAAAATTCTAAAGTTGAGAATTGTGCACAAGAGATTCAATGAGGGGAAAGGTGGAAGTGGTTTTGAGTGATTAAGACTATTTCAGAACTAGTGCAACTTGTTAGCTGAGTTCTTTACTGGTGAAGACAGAAGTACTGCTGTTGAGTACTTCTGTGGAGTTGCAGGGGTATTTAATCCCATCATTCACCCAGTACTTTCAACCAATGGACCAGTGGACAGGGTCGGGGCTCCTAATACAAGCAGTGAGCTATCTTCATGAAAGGTTGGGTGCAACGGGCTCCTTGGGTTGTTTTTCACATCTACAAGTTATCAGGTTCTAATGTGTTATTTTATTTATCTCATGCAAGGAAAGTAATGAAATGGGTATAGTTATGTTTTATTATAAATTCTTAGATACTTGCAGTTGTAATAGACTGGTTTTAAGTCTACATTTTTATTTAATGAATAAAAACCCCTTTTTGTATTTTTCCACTTGTTATAAGATGAAGTACACTAGTACAAAAGGATGAATTAGAAAAATGGTTGTATAGAGATAAGAAGTGTTTGAATATGCTTTACTTAGAAAACTTTTATTGATTGTTTAAAACAGGGATGATCATAAGATCATAATCCTTTTATTTTTAGAATCCTTATCATTTAATTATAATTTGCTCTAAAAATATTACCTAGATTTTATAAAGTAATCTTTTGTTACATAGCTGTGAAACTGTGCATAACGTAACACATCATTAATTTCCTCCTTCAGAACTCAAACATTTATCTATATGTTTATAAAACCTCTAGAGAACACTTTAGACAACCTAGTATAATAGCATTGTTATTACACAGGAAATGTTTCATGAGTACTTTAATAAACTAAATAATTATCGTAAAACAATATTTGAGTTGATCAACATTAATGAATAATACTAGTGCTATTTAAATATTATAATTACCTGAAGTAGAGTAAATAGTAAACAAGAAATAATAACCAAACAAACTCTTTTATTAATAAAGAAATAAACTGTTTGATTTTAAAAACCCTAAACTGTTCATTCCATTCGAGAAATGATTAAAAAGTAAAATAGATTCTACTTTTAACTGTTAACCCAACAAACCTTGTTAATCTAAAACATTAGAACTGCTAAATAAAAACCAGAATCTAAAACGAGTAAAGGGCATACAATAAAAGAATATAAATTGGAGCACTTTTAAAAAGTACTTTAAAATGAAATTTCTGTCGGAGCAGTGTTATGAGGAGCGAGCTAAATAATTCTATGACCTAAATTTGGGAACCATGAATATGAAGGAGTTAAATAGTAAATTTTTAAGTTTACTACAGTATGTGCCTTATATTGTTGATGAAAAACCCAAGGTGTAGTGGTTTCTGAGTTGTTTACCTTTTCACATTCAGGACAAAATTGAATACGATAGCGCCAAAACCCTCGAAGAGGCCACGTGAAAAGAAAATTTTTACTATGAGCATAACCGGAAAATGGAGAACATGTCAAATTGGAAGGTCAAGAGGTCTAATAATTTTGAACACAAAAAGAAGGGTTTCACACCTAATCGTAATTATGGGAATAATAATTCACACAATGTTCCTAATAAAAATTTTCAAGGAAATAAAATTAACTCACAGCAAAACCCTAATGGCCCCATAAATAAAGAATTTGCAAGTAA
This sequence comes from Pseudotsuga menziesii, assembly GCA_001517045.1. Lineage (NCBI taxonomy): Eukaryota > Viridiplantae > Streptophyta > Pinopsida > Pinales > Pinaceae > Pseudotsuga > Pseudotsuga menziesii. The sequence continues at coordinate 292,728 of LPNX011147928.1, forward strand.
TCACAGTAATTACGTTAAAAATAACGAACGTAAAGAACCGATAAAATGTTGGGAATGCTAGGGACCTCACTATGCATCAACCTGTCTTAACAGAAAGAAGATTGTCAACAACATTCATACTGTGTAGGAAGAAATGACAGTTGGTGATTTAGCAAGAGGGATGCCCAGAATCAATGCAGTGCTGGAAAACATACAGGTTGAACATCAGACTTCCATGGTGGAAGTAGAAGGTATGATGAACCATAAACCCATCTCTATTCTAATTGACCCAGGGGCTAGACTGAGTTATGTCTCTCCCAGCTTAGTAGAGAAAATTAAATTACTTGTAGAGAAATTTATAAAGTTATGGTTGGTTCAATTAGCTACAGGAGAAAAAAGGGAAGTAATTAATTTTGTGAAGGATTGTACTTTATTTATGAATCAGTTTGAAACTTCTGTAAAGCTAAATGTACTTCCATTAGGCTCCTATGATGTGTTAATTGGAATGGATTGGTTGGAACGACATAGAGTAGTGTTGAACTGTTTTGATAAAACTTTTACTTGTTTAAATAATGAAGGAGAAACAATAACAATAAAAGGAATTCATAGGAAAACAACAATCAGAAAGATGTCTGCCTTACAACTAAAGAGGGTTGTTCGAAAGGGATGTAAAGCTTTTGTTGTAACTATAAATAATGAAAAATACATTAATAAAGAAGACAAACTAAAATTAGAAGATATTCCAAACCTGAGAGGGTACTCGGATGTGTTCTGGAAGAAATTTCGGGACTTCCTCCGAAAAGAGAGCCGGATTTCACTATTGAGCTAGTGCTTGGTGCGGTGCCTAACTCAAAATCTCCTTACCAAATGAACATCATAGAGCTTAATGAACTAAAATCACAACTAAAGGAACTGATAGATAAAAAGTATATAAGACCAAGTGTGTCTCCTTGGGGAGCACCTATCATTTTCGTTAAAAAGAAGGACGATACTCTACGCTTATGCATTGACTATTGTCAGCTTAATAAGATGACAATTAGAAATAGATACTCGTTGCCCCACATAGACTATTTGTTCGATCAGTTGCGTGAAGCAACATTATTTTCAAAAATTGATTTAAGATCCAGTTATCATCAAGTCCGGATCAAAGATGAGGATATTTTCAAGATGACTTTTAGGACCAGATATGGTCAATATGAGTTCGTTGTCATGCCATTTGAGATCACTAATGCCCCGAGTGTCTTCATGTGTTTAATGAACAACGTATTACATAAATATCTCGATAAGTTTGTAGTATTTTTTATTGATGATATTTTAATCTATTCTAAGACTAAAGAAGAGCACGAGGAACATTTAAAAATTGTTTTACAAGTGTTAAGGGAACATCAACTTTATGCCAAGTTCAGTAAATGTGACTTCTTCAAAGATAAAATACAATACTTGGGTGATGTAATAACTAAAGATGGGATCTCGGTTGGTCCATAAAAAATAAAAGCAATTGAAAAATGGTCGGTCCTAAAGGATGTGACTGATGTGCAGTCTGTTACCAACTATTTTGTACCATAGTTGAACCTCATGTTGAGCCTCCAATTGATGAACATGGTCAATTTTCATATCCAGTGTAGCAGAAGTTCAGAATGTTTTCCCTATCCAATTTTGGCTAGTCATTTTTATTTTTATGTTGAAATGACCATGCCCCATGGGGTTTTTGTAATAAAGTGTGCTAGTATGGGTTTTGAGTGTCTTGGTCCCCTAAGACGTAAAATTTCAACTAAGGTATTCCAGGGAGTTTTTTCTCTTGTCAATTATGCTTTACCTATAGCCGAGTATAATCGATGAGGTTTTCTCCCGCTTCCTCCAAAGCTGGAATGCCCGATTTTGAATTTTGGGCCTTGGTGGGTTATTAGAGTCCAACTAGTAAATATGAACCTACTAGACACTATTGGCGTGTTCTATGGTCATTTCCTAAACTCCGGGATGCTTTAAAAATTTGTCAACAAAACAATTTACCAATAGCGTTGAGTTTTTTAATTTTTATTTTTTGACTATATGGAATTAATTGAATTTTTCAATTAATTAAACCATTTTGACCATGGTTTAATTGAAAATTTTCAATTTGTAATAATTAAGTGGTCTAGGGGTTGTTTTTGGCAAATAAACAATTATTTTCTAAGCCAAAATATTCATTAAGCCCCTAGACACACTTATCCTAAGTTTCAGACTATTATTTGGCCTTATAATTAATATTTTCTCAAAAAACCCAAAAAATGAGAAATATTAATTAAAATAATAAAAAATAATAAATTGGAGAAAATCAAAATATCTCCAAAAAAGGCCAAATTGAATAAAATAAAGAGTTAATTAGCTCAGCACAAAGAATTTATGATGATTCCAATCTATCGGTCAGTTTCAGATCAAGTATCAGAGTGTAGCAGTTGAACTATAAGTCAGAAATTCACCCTCTTTGGCTGAATTCGTTTTTGGTGGAAGTGTGGGTTATCTATTGGTTGGGTGATCATTACGAGGCAGGATGAGCCACCTCACCCCCCCTCATTACTCCAGCACTCAGTTACAACTCAATTGCAACTCAGTTAAACTCCAAATCATCATGCTGAGCCCATTCAATCACTCTGGTGTTACTCTTAGTCTGGATTTAGGGTTTTAATCCTATATTTCTTTTATTTTTGTATAAATAAGAGGCTTTTCTTCCCATTTGGATAGGGAGAAATTGAAAGAGAACTCTGCCAAGATTGTAACTGAGATTTGAAAATGGAATAAAGTGACTTTGGAGGTCTATGTGTGGGTTATTTGCATGTGGTTTTCACCTTGCAAGGTTATATTGTTTCTCAAAACTCTCTTTATTTTAATTAATGTTGATCAATGTTGGCTCATGAAGGCTATAAATCTAGCACGGTAGGGTAGTCATTTAAAATTTTAATTTGATTATCTATGCAATTTTCATTATATATGTGAAGCGGGCACGGAATAGTCAGTTATACGAGTGCCTTTCATTATCTATTTTGATTATTACATCCTAGCATTTGATCACTTTATTTGTATTGAGTTGTGGTGGTTTCAGGAATCGTCAGGAGAGGAGGGGTTGAAGTTCAACTGGTTTCTCATCAAGGGTTTTTTAACTTCATGCTTTCACCATGCAGGTTCTTCAAAGAATTTAATCTAGCATAAAAAACATACGACGAAAAATGGGCTCTTTCTTACCTCTATTAATCAAACTTTAAAAAAAATATTTCCCTTTGGTTGTAAGATCCCTGCATCCTTCTTCTTCTTCTCTTTCTTTTCCATCTTATCCATCTCTTATTTACTCTTTTTTGGTTTGTTTCTTTTGACTTCACCTTTTTGTCTTTTTTACTCCTCTTTTTACCTCTTTGTTTTACTGGTTTTACCCTATTTTCCTTCAATTTTTTGTCTATGTTTCTCCACTCTTTGATCCCCTCTTTCTCCTTTTATTTGCATTCATACATGCCTTTTGTTGGCTGTCCTATTTACCAAAATTTTGCAGCCAACATTCCTCTTAGTTGGCTGCCCTCTTTCACACCTATTTTCAGCCCTTTTGGGAACTTTTCCAACTCTTTTTTGTCATTTTACAAGCCTTTTTTCCTCTCTGATTTGCAGCCATATTTATTCCTAATTGGCTGCCCTATTTTTGTTTTTCGTTGCAGCCATATAACTCTTTTGTTGGCTGCCATGTTTTTCCATGTTTTCAACTTTCCATTTTACTCTTTTCTTTGCATGCTTTTTCCTTAGTTTTGCTTCAAAAAACACTAAATTTTTGCACTTAGATTAGTTTCTTTTTGTCTAACAATAATGGGTGCTTGAGTACTTGTTTGTTTTTTGCAAATATCGAAGAGGAAAAGCGAACCAAGAAGGACTTGGAGACTATAGAAATTGCAAAAACCCAAGAAGGGAGACATCAAACATAGCTTGCATCCTTGTAAAAGCCTTTAAGGCTTATTTATTTAGTTTTCTTTCTTCCTTTCTCAAAAGGGTTAAATTCCCAAAGTTGTAATTTATTAATAAAAGGGACTAGTGGAGTCAATACTCCCACGCTTTTCTTACTTCCCCTATTTGGGGGAAGTGTGTCTTGTGTGTTTTTTTATCTTTGATTAGCTTAAATTGTTTTAGACGTAGTTTTATTTTCACTAATTGTTAGTTTAATTTCATCACATGCATGCCATTTATTTCCTTATATTTCTTGCTCTTTGATTAATAAAAGGAACCTAAAGCCTCTTTAACTTGTCATAAGACAAGTCAAGATCACTCTCTATCGGAGAGCACTTGCATTGCATTCGCATCATAGATTAGATAAGACTCTTGAATCTCACCATAAGGTGGATCAAGAGCACTCTCTGTCGGAGAGCGTGGTTTGTTAATAAAATTTTGCAACTTATTGTTGCACCTCTAATAAAATAAACTTAGGACTCCTTCCCCATATTCTCTACACCGCTACAACTTGTCTGATCAGTTGGTTGCATTAGAAAGGGATATGAGTTACTAGGTTTAATAGAAAAATCCACACAAGTCATTTTCTCGAGAACTCAGGAGGTTGAAAAGGGTAATCACTATAGAGTCAGGGGGCTACTCTAAGCAGGTTCAGGGCCTCGCCCTATTGGACACTTGGTATTACCGCTTTAGCACTTGGTTCGAAGGGACTTGACTTGTTGGGACAAATCCACAATTAACCCATGCCCTTAATTACTCATTTAATAATCTAAAATTTATCAACTGAGACACTGCAATACTTTCACTAAGACTACACTAGCAACCCACATTTGCAAGCACTCTTTTTTGGCATTGATCTAGTCTGTTCTTTTTGCATAAGTGAATCATGCAATGTGTCATTGAATATTGTGTGCCTAATTTGATTTAGAATGTTGCTAATATTAAATCTTGTTTGCAGTAATTGGTAATTTTTAATTCCATCCATTTCACATTAACTCCTAGTTTAGTATTTTCTTTCATAGACTAAAAAACATAGATTTTCTTCTAATAGGGACCACCCCCCTTGGCTTCATTCGAAGTTAGCCTAAACGGAGGAGCTGGGATCAGGTGACAACACCTGGCTCTTTGCTTTCCCCCAAGGCCACACCTTTCTTTCTTGGGAAACAACAGTCCAAAATATTTCTACTGACGGTGTGCTTTTGATGAACACCATATTTGGCGTCATTGCTGGGGACAAATATTTTTGTTCCTAGACGACTTTTAACCTTAGTTTTTTCTTAGTTTTCTACCTTTTTGATAGATTTTTAGTCCAATCAACTCTCTGTAATTAGACTTGAATCCATCTGGTGACTCCACTATCAAATAACTTACCAAGGTATTCAACTAGAAGAAACTATGAAGGCTTACTCAATTTCATCCCTCAGTCTGAATAGGTTTATAGGAGGAGATTAAATAAGTTAGTTTCTCGTAAGATCCTTGAGAATATTGGATCTGAGTTTGTTTTAGACATCCGCACTCTATTTGAAGAAAATAATAACCAAAAAAAAATAATTCTGACATAATGGGTGAGTATTTTACTCAACTCGACTTCTCTCATATAGCAGGTCAACCCCATCGTCTTCTAGACAAAGCCATAGAGAAGCTCCCTATGTTCACTGGAACTGATGCCATCACCTCAAACATGCATCTCAGAAGTTTCTCCATATGTGTCAACACATTTATCAATGATCCTACACATCAACATGATGATGCTTATATGAAACTCTTTTCCCTTTCCTTGGATGGAAGGGTTGGTGACTGGTACAACAATTTACCAGACAACTCCTTTGCTACACTTGCAACCTTCAAAAATTCCTTCACTAACAAGTTTGGTGAAAAGAAGGAGCCTAGGCATCAATTGGCTTCTTTGACAAACATAAAAAAGAAGGAGAACAAGACTATGGATGAGTTTAACGAGAGATTCACAAAACTATCAAATGCCGTTCCTGCCACTTACAAACCACCTGCACCATTTATCTTGCTTTATTACATTGAAGCACTTAGTGGGAAGATGCAATATCATATCAGGGATAAAGAACCCACTACTCTTCTAAACGCACAAGAAATGGTAGTCAAAATAGACAGAAATATGTAGTCTTCAGGTGAATCCAACCTTCCTGGTTATTCAAGGTCCTCGACTCCTTTAAAGTCAAATGAGCATAATGAACAGGATTCCTATAAAAAACAAATGATGGAAATGAAGGAAATATTTGAAAGAATGGAAGACAAGCATCTAGCCCAAATGAAATAAATGCAGGACAAGGTTATCAGTATGGAAAGAGCGCAGTCACATCCCGCCCCAAGAACATTCCTTCCAAAAACTAATTGACAAAGAAAAGCACCCAACCATGAACATATGCCTCCTCATCAATTAGAGGCTGCTAAGATGGTTGAACCTTACATGCCATTTTGTAGGGCATGTAAAGACTTTCATGAGGAATCTTCTTGCCATCATGCATGCTATGCTTAGGAGCATGGTTTTCCAAAGGGTTGTGGTCCTAAAGCATCATCAAGTGAGCCTGAGTATATAAACCATGTAGGTGACATGCATAATATTTTCAGAGAAAGTTGGAGAGAGGAAAAACAATATCCAAGAGAGCACTGTCAAGAGCATGATACAAGTGATAAAGAGTCCCTTACACCTGACATGGATGATGACTATGAGACTTTAATTGAAAATCCAATCTTAGAAGTTTTGTGTGATGAGAATCCTCCATGCTCTCCACCTGATGACAAATATTTGGAAAGTTGGGTCCCCTATGATATCTTTGAAACCCATCTTTTTGAAGAATATTGTTTTGAGCAGAATGAGGAATGTAGCTAGGGACTTGATACCAGTGATGATGCATCTTTCATATTTGACCTAGATGGAGATGATGACTATTGGACTTTTATTGAAAATCCAACCTATGATACTTTTTAAAATATTTTTGAGAATCCCATCTATGATGTGTCCAGCGAGGGGAGTTTTTATTCTGAAACTTATGAAAGTTGTAAAGAAGAGCAGTCAGAGTTTTCATATGATCAGTCAGAGTTGTATTTCAGTATCTGTAATGAGGACTTGGAGAAGCAATGCAGTGAAGAATCAGATGGGGTGCAACTAGTTAAAGTTTTTTCTCAGCCATCATCTTCACACATAGATGTTCCTTATGATTTGGACCAATTTGGGGCTTACACACAGATTTATTAGCAGATAATCCCTTTTGATGAGTATGATGAGCTACATCATCATAAATATTTGGACATCAGTCCTATCCAATCTTGGATAGAGGCAGCTTGCGCAAGAACCTACCAGTTTGGGAACAAGCTTGATGACATTATTTATGATTTCCCACCCAGCCCAGCTTTTTTGGATCATCATGCATGTTTGCATTTTCTGAATAAAATATCCTTCCTTTGGCTAGTAACCAAAGACAAGGAAAACCCCTTTTACATTAATAAAATGCTTAAGTTGCTACATTGGATTGTTTATTTCACCTAACCTTTTTTTATCATGATTAGAGTAGGAAAACAGGATCCTCAAAGTGAGCATTTACTTCTAGCATTTTCTTTATGTACTTAGAAAATAAATAAATTTCAGTTAAGTTTTGAAAAAAACAACTTTTGGATCATTGGCTCATTTTCATAAAACTTGTGCTACTGAGTTTTTCTTGTCAAGTTGAGATGTATTTACAAGATATGGAAACCGGAGATTCTGGTGTTCTCGTATGCTCTCCTTGAATAAGAGACTAGATCGAGCACACGTCCCGTAATTGGAGCCAGATGTTACCAACTATTTTGTACCATAGTTGAACCTCCTATTGAGCCACCAGTTGATGAACATGGTCAATGTTCATATCCAGTGAAGCAGAAGTTCAGAATGTTTTTCCTAGCCAATTTTAGTTGGTTATTTTTATTTTTATGTCTAAATGACCATGCCCCATGGGGCTTTTGTAATAAGGTGTGCTAGTAGGGGTTTTGAGTGGCTCGGTCCCCTAAGACATAAAATTTCAACTAAGGTATTCCAGGGAGTTTTTTCCCTTGTCAATTATGCTTTGCTTATAGCCGAGTATAATCGATGAGGTTTTCTCCCGCTTCCTCCAAAGCTGGAATGCTTGATTTTGAATTTTGGGCCTTGGGGGCTTATTAGAGTCCAACTAGTAAATATGAACCTAATAGACACTATTGGTATGTTCTATGGTAATTTCCTGAGCTCCGGATGCTTTAAAAATTTGTCAATTTTTTTTTACCTACGACGTTGAGTTTTTTATTTTTTATTTTTTTGACTATATGGAATTAATTAAAATTTTCAATTAATTAAACCATTTTGACCATGGTTTAATTGAAAATTTTCAACTTTTAATAATTAAGTGGGTCGAGGGGTGTTTTTCGCAAATAAACACTTATTTTCTGAGCCAAAATATTCATTAAGCCCCTGGACACACTTGTCCTAAGTTTCAGACTATTATTTGGCCTTCTAATTAATATTCTCTCAAAAAACCCAAAAAATGAGAAATATTAATTAAAATAATAAAAAATAATAAATTGGAGAAAATCAAAATATCTCCCAAAAAGGCCAAATTGAATAAAATAAAGAGGTAATTAACTCGGCATGGAGCATTTATGATGATTCCAATCAATATTGGTCAGTTTCAGATCAAGTATCGAAGTGTAGTAGTTGAACTATTAGTAATAAATTCACCCTCTTTGGCTGAATTAGTTTTTGGTTGAAGTGTGGGTTATCTATTGGCTGAGTGATCATTACGAGGGAGGGTGAGCCACCTCACCTCCCCTCATTACTCCAACACTCAGTTACAACTCAGTTGCAGCTCAATTCAACTCCAAATCATCATGTCAAGCCCATTAAATCACTCCGGTGTTACTCTTAGTCTGGATTTAGGGTTTTAAGCCCTATATTTCTTTTCTTTTTTATAAATAAGAGGCTCTTCTTCCCATTTGGATAGGGACAAATTGCAAGATAACTCTGCCAAGATTTTAACTAAGATTTGATAACAGAATAAAGTGACTTTGGAGGTCTATGTGTGGGTTATTTGCATGTGGTTTTCACCTTGAGAGGTTATATTGTTTCTCAACCCTCTCTTTATTTTAATTAATGTTGATCAATGTTATCTCATGAAGGCTATAAATCTAGCATGGTAGGGTAGTCATTTAAATTTTTAATTTGATTATCTATGCAATTTTCATTATATATGTGAATCGGGCAGGAAGTAGTCAGTTATATCAGTGCCTTTCATTATCTATTTTGATTATTACATCCTAACATTTGATCACTTTATTTGTATTGAGTTGTGGTGGTTTTAGGAATTGCCAGGAGAGGAGGGGTTGAAGTTCAACCGGTTTCTCATCAAGGGTTTTTAAACTTTATACTTTCACCATGCAGGTTCTTCAAAGCATTTAATCCGGCATAAAAAACATACGGCTAAAAAGGGGCTCTTTCTTACCTCTATTAATCAAGCTTAAAAAAATTATTTCCCTTTGGTTGTAAGATCCCCACATCCTTCTTCTTCTTCTCTTTCTTTTCCCTCCTATCCATTTCTTCTTTACTCTATTTTGGTTTGTTTCTTTTGCCTTCACCCTTTTGTCTTTTTTACTCCTCTTTTTGCATCTTTGTTTTACTGGTTTTTACCGTGTTTTCCTTCAATTTTTGTTCTCTTTTTCTCCACTCTTCCCTGCCCTCTTTCTCCTTTTGTTTGCAGCCATACATGCCTTTTGTTGGCTGTCCTATTTACCAAAATTTTGTAGCCAACTTTCCTCTTAGTTGGCTTCTCTCTTTCACACCTATTTTCGGACCTTTTGCGCACTTTTCCAACATTTTTTTTGCCATTTTTCAAGCCTCTTTTCCCCTTTGATTTGCAGTCATATTTCTTCTTACTTGGCTGCCCTATTTTTGTTTTTTGTTGCATCCATATAACTCTTTTGTTGGCTTCTCTGTTTTTCCATCTTTTCAACTTTCCATTTTACTCTTTTCTTTGAATGCTTTTTCCCTAGTTTTGCTTCAAAAAACACTAAATTTTGCATTAAAAAGAGTTATTTTTGCACTTAGATTAGTTTCTTTTTGTCTAACAATAATGGGTGCTTAAGAACTTGTTTTTTAAATGCAGATATCAAAGAGGAAAAGTGAACTAGGAAGGACTCAGAGATTATAGAAATTGCAAAAACCCAAGAAGGAAGACATCAAGCATAGCTTGCATCCTTGTAAAAGCCTTTAAGGCTTATTTATTTAGTTTTCTTTCTTCCTTTCTCAAAAGGGTTAAATTCCCAAAGTTGTAATTTATTAATAAAAGGGACTAGTGGGGTTAAGTCTCCAATGTTTTCCTTACTTTCCCTATGTAGAAATAATAGATCAATGCTATGATCAATGATGCTAAGAAGAAGCACAGGAAATAGATCTTGCTACTAAAAATTCTCACAAGCATACACAGGAAAAATAGAGAGAAGAAAAGAGATTGAATCACTTGAATGAAAGGATGAATATTGGTGTGTATCCTTCCATTGAATAATGATGAATAATAGTGTACATAAATAGTACATCCCTCATAGGAAAATAGATTTGTATGGAGACAACTCATAAAGCTCAAAAATGCTGACTTACCAAAATATAACAAACCCCCATATGTGGCTAAAGCACTTCCCAAATCTGTCAAGGACCTCATGAATTGTAAAAAGCATGAGTGAGTTGTCAAGGAGATGGAAAAAACATGCTAATCCTAGAAAATGGAGGAAAAGTCATGAAGGATGGGTTGGCAACAAAAGCACCCAGTTTCCTAGTTTGACTAGATTTACCTTATCCATAGAAAAGCAGGAATAGCATAATAAAGAAAAATATGCTGTAAAGTGTTGTATACTAATTCTGGATGGTCAAAAGGTGGTCAAGATCAACCCAGAATTAGAAATAAATCATTAATAGGATATATATGGCATGCATTTACTTTAAGATGGAAGTGGATGCCAACTAATTAAGCTAGTGGGTGAATAATTAATCAAATAATGATTAATTATTTTATCCTAAGTTATGAGTGGGTTTAATATATTCCAACAACCCCCTATAATTCTGACTTTATGATGGTATGAAAAAAAATATGGATGCATATAGGGCCCAACAACAAGGCTATGGTCACCCTTTAACAATTATTATGTCCAAAAAAGTGAGGAAAGAGGCAAAACCACATGGGGAAAATACTCCCTCAAGAAATGACAAGGCACAAAATTTGAAATATGTCTTCAACATATCTTCATATTCACTTTAATGAGCTGAATGAACTGCTTCTGGATGAAGGACTTTCTGAAGAAATCATGAACTCCATGATCATGCGCTAGAGTGTAGAACCTACAAGAAGGAAGAGGAGAGACTCCTTGTATCTCATCAACTGATGAAGTAGGAGCATTATCTGAATGCTTCTTGTTGCTGTCAAAATATGATCTACAAACATAATCTAAAATGGAAAAGAGATCTGTGCATACTCCTTTCCAAAGAGTACAAAAATTAAGACAAATTATTTTACACCTAATTCCCTGAATAACTGCAAAATTGTGATGTGAATCACATGTCAATCTTCCAATATGATGTAGCACATTTCTAGATCTGATATGAAGCTGATAAAAATCTGATATATCAGAAGCATTAGCATATGGAACAGCAAAGACAAAGGCTTCAATGACTCCATGAGGATATAGGGCTAGACTAGGAAAATTATGAGCAACTGGGGAAAACTGATAGGTGTAAAAATATGAATGATGGATGGGCATAAGATCTGAACCATAATTGTTTAGAACATATACAAAATGTTTAATATTATTCCAAATATTACTAAGTTCATGGATAGATAGCCACTGAAATATAGGAAAGACTTCAAACCATGTAAGATAAATATCACTGCATAATAGACCAATGAGGAATCAACTAGTGAACTTGGGATTTGTATAGTCTTAGGATTATTTAGAGGTATGGTAGATGGTATGGATGGTGGTATGATATGTGTATCAACCTTAAAATATGCTTCTAAATCAGAATCCAAAGGATCACATATAAGCATATGAGTAGACTCATGGGAATACACTGGTAACGAGTCCTTTATATGAAAAGAGGAAAGAATGAGATGTTCACAATATTCAAGGAGGTTCTGAGTATTGATGCCAATAACAAAGGAGGATATGCTAAAGAACATGATATAAAGTAATGCAAGTTGTATGACACACATAAGTCTTGATTTGGCTAAGAAAACATCCTGGAAATCACTGGGTTGCGCACCATCAATGAGAGAGGCATGCAGAAAGTGTGAAGAGTCAACCACATAGATCTCAGAATCCAAGATAGGAGATATAAAGAAAAATGAATGGGTGATAGGATCATCATCAATATCAATAGTATCTCCATATGTTACTTCTTTTTCATCATTAGTATCACAAGAAGAAAAATCACCTTCAAGAGACATAGAAAAGGAAGGTTCTTCAATATTTGCTTCTTCATTGAAGGAGGAAGCATTCAAATCAAAGAGAGTAGCATCAACATGAATTGTATGAGAAAATTCTTCATCATGATCAACTTCATCAGAGAATCTAGAGGCCAAGAAATCTTGAGAGAGAGAACAAGAGGAGATGCTAGGTTTTCTCCATGCTTCATCTTCTATTTTTTGCAAACCAAAAGCTTTGTCCAAAAGTTTCCAAAGCTCAAATGGAAATTCAGCAGAATTTATGAGATGATGTATATTTGGATACATTTCCAAGCACGTGATTCCATAATCTCTATCACAATTATTTATCCAATCAATATTCTCTTCATAAGACTCAGGTTCGCTCAATGCACCAATGTAGACATCAAAGAGACATTGCCTCTTCAAGTATGCGCTCATCTTTGGCTTCCAATCAACATAATTGAAAGGAGATAGTAGAGGAAATTTTGAATCCATATTGAAGTTGTTGATATGCTCTAGGATATACTATTTTCAACCTGCAAAACAAACCAGAAGAAAATATTGTAAGCTAGACAAGCTCTTCTTTAGAGAGGGATAGGAGATTAGATGCGCTCCTCAACTCTGTAGAACTTGATCAAACTTGCTGCTCTGATACCATGTAGAAGCTTGCAAGGTTATGCTCCTTGTAGATCTGATACCATGTAGAAATAATAGATCAATACTATGAGCAATGATTCTAAGAAGAAGCACAGGAAATAGATCTTGCTACTAAGAATTCTCACAAGCATACACAGGAAAAATAGAGAGAAGAAAAGAGACTG
>LPNX011147928.1:307566-322682 GCA_001517045.1 Pseudotsuga menziesii
ACTCCATCAAGAAATGACAAGGAACAAAATTTGAAATATGTCTTCAACATATCTTCATATTCACTTTAATTAGTTGAATGAACTACTTCTGGATGAAGGACTTTTTGAAGAAATTGTGAACTCCATGATCATGCGCTAGAGTGTAGAACCTACAAGAAGGGAGGGGAGAGACTCTTTGTATCTCATCAACTGATGAAGTAGGAGAATTATCTGAATGCTTCTTGTTGCTGTCAAAATATGATCTGCAAACATAATCTAAAATGGAAAAGAGATATGTGCATACTCCTTTCCAAAGAGTGCAACAATTAAGACAAATTATTTTACACCCAATTCCTTGAATAGCTGCAAAATTGTGATGTGAATCACATGTCAATTTTCCAATCTGATGTAGCACCTTTCCAGATCTGATATGAAGCTCATAAAACTCTGATATATCATAAACATTAGCATATGGAACAACAAAGACAAAGGCTTCAGTGAGTCCATGAAGATATAGGGCTAGACTACGAAAATTATGAGCAACTGGGGAAAACTGATAGGTGTAAAAATATGAATGATGGATGGGCGTAATATCTGAACCATAAGTGTTTAGAACATATACAAACATGTTTAATATTAGTCCAAATATTACTAAGTTCATGGATAGCCATCCACTGAAAGATAGGAACGACTTCAAACCATGTAAGATAAATATCACTGCATAAGAGACCAATGAGGAATCAACTAGTGAACTTAGGATTTGTATAGTCTTAAGATTATTCAGAGGTATGGTAGATGGTATGGATGGTGGTATGATATGTGTATCAACCTAAAAATATTATTCTAAATCAAAATCCAAAGGATCACATACAAGCATATCAGTAAACTCATGGGAATACATTGGTAATGAATCCTCTGTATGAAAGGAGGAAAGAATGAGATGTTCATAATCTTCAAGGAGGTTCTGAGTATTGATGCCAATAACAAAGGAGGATATGCTGAAGTACATGATATCAAGTAAGGAAATTTGTATGACACACATAAGGCTTGATTTGGCTAAGCAAACATCCTAGAAATCACTGGGTTGCGCACCATCAATGAGAGAGGCATGCACAAAGTGTGAAGAGTCGGGCACATAGATCTCAGAATATAAGATAGGAGATATAGAGAACAATGAATGGGTGATAGGATCATCATAAATATCAATAGTAGCTCCATATGTTACTTCTTTTTCATCATTAGTATCACAAGAAGAAAAATCACCTTCAAGAGACACAGAAAAATATGGTTCTTCAATATTTGCTTCTTCATTGAAGGAGGAAGCATTCGAATCAAGGAGAGTAGCATCGACATGAACTGTATGAGAAAATTCTTCATCATGATCAACTTCATCAGAGAATGTAGAGGCCAAGAAATCTTGAGAGAGAGAACAAGAGGATATGTTGGGTTTGATCCATACTTCATCTTCTATTTCCTGTAAACCAAAAGCTTTGTCCAAAATTTTCCAAAGCTCAAATGGAAATTCAACACAATTTATGAGATGATGTATATTTGGAGACATTTCCAAGCACATGATTCCATAATCTTTATCACAATTATTTAGCCAATCAATATTCTCTTCATAAGACTCAGGTTCACTCAATGCACCAATGGAGACATCAAAGAGACATTGCCTCTTCAAGTAGCCTCTTCAAGTATGCACTCATCTTTGGCTTCCAATCAGCATAGTTGAAAGGAGATAATAGAGGAACTTTTGAATCCAAATTGAATTTGTTGATATGCTCTAGGATATACTCTCTGCAACCTGCAAAACAAACCAGGAGAAAATACTCTAAGCTATACAAGCTCTTCTTTAGAGAGGGATAGGAGACTGGATGCGCTCCTCAACTCTGTAGAACTTGAGCAACCTTGCTGCTATGATACAATGTAGAAGCTTGCAAGGTTATGCTCCTTGTAGCTCCGATACCATGTAGAAATAATAGATCAATACTATGAGCAATGATTCTAAGAAGAAGCACAGGAAATATATCTTGCTACTAAGAATTCTCACAAGCATACACAAGAAAAATAGAGAGAAGAAAAGAGACTGAATCACATGAATGAAGAGATGAATATTGGTATGTATACTTCTATTAAATAATAATGAATAATAGTGTACATAAATAGTATATCCCTCATAGGAAAATCGAGTTGTATGGAAACAAATCATAAATCTCAAAAAGGCTGACTTACCAAAATATAGAAAACCCCCATAGGTGGCTAAAGCACTTCCCAAATCTGTCAAGGACCTCACGAATTGGAAAAAGAATGAGTGAGTTGTCAAGGAGATGGAAAAAACATGCTAATCCTAGAAAATTGAGTAAAAGTCATGAAGGATGGGTTGGCAACAAAAGAACCCAGTTTCCTAGTTTAACTAGCTTTACCTTATCCATAGAAAAGCAGGAAAAGTAGAATAAAGCAGAATCTGTTGTAAAGTGATGTATACTAATTCTGGATGGTCAAAATGTGGTCAAGATCAACCCATAATTAGAAATAAATCATTCCTAGGATATAAATGACATGTATTGACTTTAAGGTGCAAGTGGATGCCAACTAATTAAGCTAGTGGGTGAATAATTAATTATTTTATCCTAAGTTATGAGTGGGTTTAATATATTCTAACACCCTATTTGAGGGAAGTGTATCTCATGTGATTTTTTATCTTTGGTTAGCTTAGATTGTTTTAGACTTAATTTTATTTTCACTAATTGTTTGTTTAATTTCATCAAATGCATGCCATTTATTTCCTTATAATTCTTACTCTTTGATTAATAAAAGGAACCCAAAACCTCTTCAACTTGTCATAAGACAAGTCAAGAGCACTCTCTGTCAGAGAGCACTTGCATTACATTCACATCATAGATTAGATAAGACTCTTGAATCTCACCATAAGGTGGATCAAGAGCACTCTCTGTCAGAGAGCGTGGTTTGTTAATAAAATTTTGCAACTTATAGTTGTGCCTCTAATAAAATAAACCAAGACTCCTTCCCTGTATGCTCTACACCACTGCAACTTGTTTGATCAGTTGGTTGTATTAGAAAGGGCCCTATGAGTTACTAGATTTAATAGGAAAATACACACAAGTAATTTTCTCGAGAACGCGGGAGGTTGCAAAGGGTAATCACTACATAGTCAGGGGGCTGCTCCAAGCAGGTTCATCCTCCTGTTGGACACTTGGTATTACCTCTTTAGCAGTCAGTTCGAAGGGACTTGACTTGTTGGGCCAAAAACACAATTAACCCATGCCCTTAATTACTCATTTAATAATCTAAAATTTACCAACCGAGACACTGCAATACTTTCGCTGAGACTACACTAGCAACCCACATTTGCAAGCACTCTTTTTTGGCACTGGTCTATTCTGTTCTTTTTGCATAAGTGAATCACGCAATGTGTCATTGAATATTGTGTATCTAATTTGAGTTAAAACATTGCTAAGGTTAAATATTGTTTGCAATAATTGGTAATTTTTAATTCCATCCATTTCACATTAACTCCTAGTTTAGTCTTTTCTTTCGTAAACTAAAAACCATAAATTTTCTTCTAATAGGGACCACCCCCCTTGGATTCATTAGGAGTTAGCCTAAACAGAGGAGCTGGGATTAGGTGACAACACCTGGCTCTTTACTTTCCCCCAAGGCCACACCTTTCCCGCTTGGGAAACAACAGTCCAAAAGATTTTTGCTGACGGTGTGCTTTCGACGGACAACACGGTCATTCATGGGAATCACCGGATATTATCGAAGGTTCATTAAGGGATTCTAAAGGATTGCAAATCCCATAACTTCTCTACAGAAGAAAGGAAAAAAATTTGTATGGGATAAAAAATGTGAAGAGAGTTTTAAGAAATTAAAAGAGTTATCAACTATTGCACCGATTTTAAGAATTGTGGATCCTAACAAAGAATTTGTTGTATGCAATGATGCATGCAACGATGGCCTTGGTGGGGTCTTAACTCAAGAAGGACACGTAATAGCATACGAGTCTAGGAAACTTAAAATTCACGAGAAAAATTACACTACTTACGATTTAGAATTGGTTGTCGTGATACATGCTTTAAAGATGTGGCGCATCACTTAATCGAAAGAAAATTTATGTTAATGAAGGATAATAAGGGCTTAAAGTATTTGTTGGATCAACCAAATTTAAACACGAGGCAAGCTAGGTGGCTAGCTTTCTTTAGAGAGTATGATTTCGAGATCCAACATGTCAAGGGAAAAGAAAATAAAGTAGCTGATGCTTTGAGTAGAAATGCAAGATTGAATTTAATGGCAGCAATAAGTACTTATAAAATCGATTTAGAAGATCAGCTCGAAGAAGGGGTGAAATTGGATGAAAATTATCAGAAATTAGAAGCTAAAGTGGCAAAAAATGTAACTGAAAGTTTAAGTATAGGTTACAGTCTAAATGAAAATGGATTAATACTTTATAAAAACAGATTGTATGTACCTAATGTACCTAAAGTTAAGTTGCTAATTTTAAATGAATTACATAAGACTCCCTATTCGGAACACCCTGGATATCAAAAGACAATAACTATGTTACGAAAAGATTATTTTTGGCCAAATATGAAGAATGAGTTGGTAGAATATATTGCTAGATGTTTTGAATGTCAACAAGTTAATACTGAACATGAACATCCAACCGGTTTATTACAACCATTACCAATTCCTAGTTGGAAATGGGAAATAATCAGCCTTGATTTCATTACAGGTTTGCCTAGAAATCAGAATCAGAATGATTCGAGAATGGTAGTCGTTGACAAACTCAGTAAAGAAGCCCATTTTATACCAGTAAAAATCACTCATAAGGCTGCTAATATTTCTAAAATATTTATGAAACAATTTTTTCGTTTGCATGGGATACCAAAAGTTATAATTTCTGACAGGGACCCTAACTTTACGGGAAACTTTTGGAAATTTTTATTTAAAGGTTTAAATACTACTTTAAATTTCAGTACATCTTTTCATCCGCAAACGGATAGACAGACTAAAAGAGTAAATCAAATCTTGGAATATATGCTAAGGATGTATGTTGAAGAACAACCAAGTAAATGGGCGGAATACTTACACCTGGTTGAGTTTGCATATAACAACCACTACCAAGTTTCAACAAACTAGCCCAATTGAAATTTTGTATGGCAGAAAATGCAATACTCCCATTTCATGGAGTAACCCAGTTGACAGGTTAGCACTAGGACTTGAGTTATTAAAGGAGATGGAGTTAATCGTGAAGCATGTACAAGGTAATTTGAAGGTTGCACAAGACAAATAGAAAAGTTAAGCAGATCTTAAACGAACTCAGAAAGAGTTCCAGATGGGCGAACATGTTTTTATAAAGGTAAAACCTAAAAGGATTTCTTTAAAGTTGGGAATTTGTGCTAAGTTAACACCCAGGTACTGTGGGCCTTTCAAACTATTGTCCAGAGTTGGACCGGTGGCATACCAACTGGCCTTACCACCGAATCTTAAAGTTCATAATGTTTTTCACATTTATGTTTTAAAAATATATGTACATGATGCTACTCATGTTATAAATTAAAATGATGTGCAGGTGGAACCCAAAGGGGATTTCTTGGTAGAACCAGATTGTATCCTTGACAAGAGGGGGATCTTGCTTCAAAATCGCACCATTGGGCAGGTGAAGGTGCAATGGAAGCACCTTAGTCCAGAAGAAGCAACCTGGGAATTGGAGAGTCATATGCTGACAACATATCCAATTCTGTTCCAGGGTAGCTCTGAGGATAATGAATAAAGTAACATTGAGGATGATGTTAGACTTAAGGGGGGTGTATGTCATGCACCCCAATTGCAATAGCATTTCATGTTTAAGAAGATATTATATTTTATTTTTATTGTAATGTTTATGATTATTCACCAAGTGGGGTCAAGGATGATTGTAATTAATTATGTTGAATATTATATTAATTAATAAATAAAAGATGAGACAAATTGCCTGAGGAGGCTGTTGAATGAGTGTCCACTAGCCCACTAGGTGGAATAGACTAGGGTGAGAGCAAAATGACACATTGCAGCATCCTCAACCACATCTAGCTGTGCAGGGGGAAACTTCCCTAATTTTGTGGTCATGTTCCAAAAGAAAGTAGAACAAGAGCAGGTGGCTCATTAAGTGAAAAACTGACCAAAAGACCTAGGCATGCATATATTTACCCATTGAATTCAGCAGGAGGCTATTCAATAATTACCTTGTGAAAATTCTAAAGTTGAGAATTGTGCACAAGAGATTTGATGAGGGGAAAGGCAGAAGTTGTTTTGAGTGATTAATATTGTTTCAGAACTAGTGCAACTTGTTAGCTGAGTTCTTTACTACTGAGGACAGAAGTATTGTTGTTGAGTACTTATGTGGAGTTGCAAGGGTATTTAATCCCATCATTCACCCAATGCTTTCAACCAGTGGACCAGTGGACAAGCTCAAGGGTCCTAAGATAAGTAGTGAGCTATCTTCGAGAAAGGTTGGGTGGAATGGGATCCTTAGGTTGTTTGTCTCCTCTACAAGTTATCAGGTTCTAATGTGTTATTTTATTTATCTTATGCAAGTAAAGTAATGAAATGGGTATAGTTATGTTGTACTATAAATTCTTAGATACTTGCAGTTGTAATAGACTGGTTTTAAGTATGCATTTTTATCCAGGAATTTACATGTATTTATTAAACTAGAATTAGATAAGATTATTTAATGAATACAAACCCCTTTCTGTATTTTTCCACTCGTCATAAGACGAAGTACTCTAGTACAGAAGGTTGAATTAGAAAAATGATTGTATAGAGATAAGATGTGTTTGAATCTGCTTTACTTAGAAAACGTTTATTGATTGTTTAAAACAAGGATGATCATAATATCATAATCATTTTATTTTTAGAATCCTTATCATTTAATTATAATTTGCTCTAAAAATATTACACAAATTTTATAAAGTAATCTTTTGTTACACAACTGTGAAACTATGCATAACGTAACACGTCATTAATTTCCTCCTTCAGAACTCAAACATGTATCTATATGTTTATAAAATCTCTACTAAACACTTTAGACAACTTGGTATAGTAGAACTGTTATTACACATGCAAGGTTTCATGAGTACTTTAATAAACTAAATAATTACTGTAAGAAAATATTTTAGTTGATTAACATTAATGAATAATACTAGTACTATTTAAATATTATAATTACCTGAAGTAGAGTAAATAGTAAACAAGCAATAATAACCAAACAAACTCTTTTATTAATAAAGAAATAAACTGTTTGGTTTTAAAAACCCGAAACTGTTCATTCCATTCTAGCCTAACGATTAAAAAGTAAAATAGATTCTACCTTTAACTATTAACTTAACAAACCTTGTTAATCTAAAACATCAGAGCTGCTAAATAAAAACCATAATCTTGTTTAATCATAAATAGAACCGCATTTAGAAATAAAAATAAAAATATCTAATTTCTAAATGGTTTTATCATGTCATGGTCATAGCCATTTTCTACTTTCAGTTTAAGTTAAAATATAAAAACTCTTTACACACATTTTACTCTATGTGAGGAAAATATTTAAAACAAAATAGGTTTTACTATTTTCACGCATAGTTCCACAAGCTCGGTCCTTTTGCAGTAATTTATTATAACAGAGTCTTCAAATCCTTTTTTTATAAACTAAGAAAGTCAATCTAAGGTTTAAGAACCAAAATTCCATATTATAACCAAAGCCACGAGAAATTTTACAGAGCCGAGCCAAAAGGGTCAAAAGAGCTTTATTGAAGGTGTTACAGCTTAAACAAATGCCTTACCAAAAATTGGAACATAAATTTATTACCCTAATATCTTTATTTTACAAAAGCTGCAGCTTGATGACAGAACCCCAAGGGTTAGAACAAATGGCCATACGGCCTCCTTTTACATTCTTAATCAAAATAAAAACAGTATTCTAACATAGTAAACAAATATTACGATGAATAGCAGTAACCACCATCGACTTTATTTGCTAAGGCAAACATCGAAGGGCACTCCAAGGTTATATGTCCGAGGCTTACCAAGCCTTTGGATCCCAAAAACCTTCAGCTTCAACTTAAGTGTTTCCTCTGTCAACTGGGAGTGGTGTAATTTCTCACCTATGCTCACATTTAAAATGGTTTCAGAACTGTTAGTGAAAGCCTGGCATACTTTTTATAAAACAAATAAAATTAAAATGTTGAAGGATTTATCGAAAATACTTATAGTGTTGATGATGAACTCTCGAGCGCGGCAAGAAAACCAAAACCTCAAACTCTTTTAACACTTTAAGCCCCGAAGATAATCCATGATTGAATGTCGAACTCATAAGAGAACCTCTAGCTCAAAAGGATGGCATTATTCTCGAACCTCTCATTGACTAGCTGCCTCCTCCAAGAGTTCTAACGGTAATTGTTGCAGAAGAGGCCAAAGGCCTAGCGGCCACCCTTCCTCGCCAAAGTAAAAATCACAATGAAGACAAGCGATATTTTAGGGTTTGAGTGTTAATGAAAATGTGTAGGGTTTAATGCCCAAAACCTTTGAGAAGTAAAAACTTACCACGTGGATTCCACTTCAAAAGAAATTTTCGGGAGTTTGATATAGTTTAAAAATCTATCACTTTCACCTTGCATTGTTTTTATAAACATAATAATATTACTTTGTAAGACCAACTTAAATACATGGTGAAAGAATTTAAACATTTGACAATTTGTTTAATAAATATTTTTGAGTTAGGTTCAAACATAATGGGTTAGTCTGGTTAGATTTCATTTTATTATGCATCCATTTTATACTAGGCGGTTTACAATCTTATTCTCATAGTTAATTTTAGTGCAAGTCTTATGATCTTGGATTTGCTGCTAAGGCGATTTCCACTTTAATACGGTAAGTTGTCATAGTTATAAACTATATAGAATGTTTTAGGTTCCCAATAACTAGAAATGTAGGTATTCATATAGCATCGGATGAATAACTGTTTATTGGTGAAAACAATGTACAAAATTTTGATGCAATATATTAATAATTACTTAAGATACAATAACATAAGATAGGGTTGCTAGTTTGAAGCTCGAGCTATTCTTTTTGTAGTTATTATTGTATGCTTTAAATTGTTCTACCTTAGGTTTTTGGGTATCAAGTTTAACTATAAGTATGTGGGATAATCATATACATTCAGTCATTAAATTCACAGTGCTTAGAACCAAATAATCTCATCTGTTACCTAGGAAGAGTAAACTTCGTTTAAAGCTTAGCAACACGTCCATATCGATAATCTAGACTTAATTTAGAGTCTAGGGCTTCCCTTCCTAACTTACTCTTTAGTCTTCAAAGCTTTAATAATTTTTACACCGTAACCTGGAGAAAGAGTTACTTGTAAAAAACTTGTAAGAGCATCAAATCTGAATTAGCTTGAGAAAGCTAAGTAAGCATTGGGAAAAACCTCAAAGCCCCTTAATAAGACAAGAAAAACAAATATCAAAATCATGCACATAGTAAAGAGTAAACAGTTGATCTGAATGCTTTAAGTCTCTAACTCTTTAACTTTCAACACTAAGAGAAATCATCAATAGATTGAATGTTGTTAATAGCAAATGTGATTTAACTTAGTAAATAATTTTGTAGTCTATACTTTCAGTTAGTTAAGAATGTTACTCTTAAGTTTCTTTTTTTGTCATATCTTGAAACCTACCTAAAGATAGTTGATAAACTAACATTATTAGGTTATAAATTAGCGTTAAATGTCACACGGAAAAATTTTAATTTTTTTTATGATTTTTAGAATGTTACGACATAACATTATGATATATGACAACATCTCTCCATATTAAAATCTCACTACTCTTAATACTTAACCTATTGAAAGCCCCAAGGGTTAGCTCAATTGGTAAGACGTGTGCACACTCTCTTGGTTCCGAGAGAGGTCACGTAGATAGTTGATAAACTAACATTATTAGGTTATAACTTAGCATTAAATGTCACACATAAAAAAATTTAATTTTTTTTTTGTGATTTTTAGAATGTTACGACATAACATTATGATATATGACAACATCTCTCCATATTAAAATCTCACTACTCTTAATACTTAACCTATTGAAAGCCCCAAGGGTTAGCTCAATTGGTAAGACGTGCGCACACTCTCTCAGTTCAGGGAGAGGTCACAGGTTCGAGCCTTGAGTCCTTTGGAGTTAGGCCTTCTGTGAGGGTGGCCGACGATTTCCCACCTCTACCATCCACTAATGTGGGGAAGTATTGCTGGGTTTCCCGTGCATATTTCCATATAAAAAAAATACTTAACCTATTGATTAATAATTATTAAAAAATATTTCAAATCCTCACACCCTCTTAGAAACTTGAATAAGATTCTAGTGAACCCTAAGCACTTTTCAAAAGGTAAACGTTTTCACACTTTATTTAGAGGCATGTTACAACCCATTTTGACTTCGCGATCATAATGAACCATCACAAAAAATTCAATTTATAATAAAATAAAACGATGACTCCTCGGCTTCATAAACTTTACTCGCCTTTCACAATACAAAATGAAATGAAAAAAATCAAATCCTCATCTTACCAACTTTCCACTATATCAATTTAATAATAACACGGTGACAAAATATAACACCACTTTGACTTTTAAATCCTTGTTTCACCTAACTTTCCACTATCAATTTATGGTAGGTTGAAAAAAACCTACCCTTATATTTGTATATCCTCGCCGTACTCATTCTCTACCAACTTTCCACTCTAAGATGTTAAAAAAAACCACGCCTTTGATTTTTAAATCCTTGTCTCACTCAACTTTCCTCTGTATCAATTTGTTTGACATGTTGACAAAAGAACCCACCCTTTGATTTTTTTTAATTCCCAATTGTAAACTTCTAGAAAATGGATATTTCTTCTAGAAAACTATACTCTCAAGGGATGGGGATTAGTTCTCTACATGCATACACATGCACTTATGCCCCCACTTGGGCAGTAGCACATGACAAGAAGTTAACTCCATTAAAGATCACATTCTAAACAAAATACTAAACTGCCAACCAATGAAAAAACATTTAATCTAATTTATTTACTAATGTGGATCACTACTAGTAAAACAAAAAATTTAATTTATATATAAATGTCCATTAATGTTTCTTAGTAATAAGAAAAAGCTCAACATGATTTAAAAAGAACCATATAAATAATGTAAAATGCCATATTTTAGTTCGTAGATAAATACACTAGTATGGTCAAATCATGATTTGAGAAGAGTGTTTTCTTTTAATTTAATTATGATTATAAGAATATTCTCTTAAAAAGAGAAGAAAATGGAATATTTTTTTCTTCCAATTTATAAATACATTATTTTTATTAAATATTTAAATATATATAGATTTTATTTTTTCACAATAATAATAATTTATATAGTTTTATTAAATATTGAGAAAAGAGAAGAAAATAAATGAATTTCATTTTTTAGAATAAGAAAAATATTTGATTTATGTAACTTTATTAAACAAAAAACAGTAGTGTATGATAAATGTTTCGAAAGTTATATATCTTTATAAATGAACAAGTAAAGCATATATTATAAAAAGTTGTGGATATCCCCAATTAGCAAAAATTTGCATATATTGCTTCTTAGTCTTTAATCGAAACTTGCTTTTATGAGCCTACACAACACACACAAGGAGTTAAAAAAAATGCATCATGACCTTATTTTTTGGGACTATTATGTTATGTCTAAAGTTGTAGTATTTGACATAGTGTCCTAGCAACCATAAATAGGAAAAAAGCATAAGCACTTACAAGCTAAGTTTGAACCCAGATTGGCCCTCCTCCAATGGCATGCCTTCCTGTACATTTCCTTCTCCTTCTGGACTGATAGGTTGCATGACTAGTTTAGGCTGGTGAATAGCCTCCTCCTTGCCATCTATATCTTTGACAGAGTCCATTGAGAGAATTGATAAACCTATTGATGAATAAGTGCCTTTGACAAATGCAAGGATCATGTCAAAGTGCATTTATGAATATTTGGTTAGTTTCTCATTCTTTGCTTCCATCATGTCCTACCTCCTTTCTTATCTTTCTATATAGTTATTTAGGTATTGAATGGATTGCCTCAAACCTTCAATCTAAAAGTTCATTTGTTGAAGGATTCTCTTTACTTCTCTATTTGTGTTTCCGTCACCACCCCCTAATTCAAATGGATGTGCCATATTGCCTATGCTAACTAAATGACAGAAGTTTCAAATTAAGTCAAAGAGAACCACCAGAATCTTGCCGAGTATATGCTCATCCTCTCTTCACCAAGAGTTCCTCCCAACATAGTAAATTGTTTATAGGTAACAATTAACCAAATTCAATAGAAGAATCACTTCCATAATAGAAGTTTCACATTTAAGGGTGGTTGCATGCCTTCACTTGGTTCAAATTTGAGAGAAAATTCACGACAAACAAGATAAGAAAACACATGCCTAGAGCTGCACCAAACCTTCATTGTCTGAAAATGCTTGAAAACTTTTCCCAGGCCTCCATCCAAATGCACTATAGTTACGAAGCTCCCCTGCCATAATGTCCCACCTTCACTAGCAATACTTGATAGAAATCCTTCATAACTCTCCACTAAATGAATGCACAAGTGAGCAAGTGATTTGAGGGCGTTGAATCCTCCCTCATGTGATTCATTAATATCGCTGAGGTGTTTATTTATCATAACTCAACCAATGCACTAATTGTTCTATCCATGCAATTATAAGAATTGAATAAATACATTTGGATAATACATAAATTTGAGAAACACAAATCAAGTGATCCATATCCTTACAAGGGGGTGGGGGGGCCACTAAACAACAATGTGTCTCTACAATGTCACTAGTACATAATTAAATGAATAAATAATTAATAGTATTTACTATCGTAATATTTGATTTATTACAAAGTCACTTTCTCCAAGATGTTGTTTTCATACATGAAATTAGCATAAGCGATATTTTTGGATTTGATTATCATAACCTTAGATTTATTAGTGTTAATAGTGATACACATACTAGAGAAAAATTCCTTGAGAATTTTTAATTGTTTAATGAGATCACATGGAATCCTCGCCATAATTTGACCTCCTTCAATATTGGAGTTATCCCCTCTAAAGAGAACACCTAAATCCAAAACATAGGCAACCCACCTTTCCTATATTCCAACCCACAATTCTTGAGAGTGTTCTACAAAACACAAGTCACATACTAATTAGTGCTCAAGGGATTTACCACCTTCATCCAAGCGAGAGGCCAAATTTTCCATCACTCACCTTATTACACCTTGTTGGCACAGCTACCATGTCATCCATACAGATGTTACGTGGTAGTTTTTTATTGGTCTAACTGGACCCCAAATATTCCAAATATGGGTGACACATGGAAACCCCTCATGCTGTCGTGCCAACATGCTAATGTTACTTGTTGGCATGTGTCAAGTGTTGAATGTTCTAAATCACTGCACAGTCATGCCATGTGCCACTTATATAGTCACCACATCATTGTAAGGTCATGCCACATGTCACTTGTAAGGATATGGATCACTGCAAGCGCCCCCCCCCTGCCCCCCCCTGTAAGGATATGGATCTGTATTAGATTAGTGATTGCTTGTTTCAGTTTAAGGGAGGTTAGATTAGATTAGTCTTAGTTTCACGGGGGGTTAGATTAGCTTAATTTCACTTCAGTATTGCATATACTTTGCAGGTGCTTCGTAAGACTACAAACCTCGGATCGACAAATTAAATGGCTGGGAATTTACTACAACGGAATTAAAAAAACTTTAATTCGGCCCAACATTTTGGCCTCGTTGCTGGGGAAGCACGATGGATTGAAGTTGTAGATTTCAATTCCTACAAGTGTGGTAATGTAGATTTCGATTCCTGCAAGTGTGGTAGCATAGATTTTGATTCCTGCAAGTGTAGTAGTGTAGATTTCAATACATGCAAGTGTGGTAGTGTAAATTTCAATTTTTTGTAAGAGTGTTTAATTTCTGCAACTGTGAAGAGTTTTTTTTTTTTTACATAAATGGTTTGTTTTTATTTAAGATTTTCAAATTCCAGTTTTGGGTGCTGTAAAAAATCCCTTTTTCAACATGGTTTAATAATGAATATAAGTCTGGAACTACTCACTCATGCCTTGGAAAAAGATGGATTTTCCTCTTCCCAGGAAGAGAAGGTCTTGGCAGCAATAAGAGATTTAACTACTCCTCCAAAATCAAACAAGGAATCATCATTCGAAAACTCCTGCGCATGTGAAGGCGAACAAGCATTTGAATAGGAGATAGATGAAGACGAACAGGAGATCGAGGAGGACCACGAGGAGTTGCAGCATGATCTGAGGAGTGAACACTATGCCTACGAAAGCCCTATCAAACGATGGTTTCAAGCGAGAATGAGGTTAGAACATTTTGGTTTTTCTTTTTATTTAGTTAGATCACAGCCACAACAATTAAATTTGTTCATCTTTGTATATTGCCATTGTTCATTCATGGGATTGAAAGATAATATATTCCTATTACTGTTGCGTGTATGGCTACACTGGCTATTTGATTACACGTAATTGTTTTCTAATTCCCAATTAGCATAGAGTAGGTAGGATTTTATTTCTAGTCTTTGCTTTCACTTAGAATAAGTATGCTCTCCTCCGCACTTCGTGCGATCGCGAGGATAAAAAAGTAGGATGTTTTCTAAAATTTTCAGGAATGAATAATTAATGTTTTGCAACATGCTTAATTGATTTCATCTTTATTTTACAATTCATTATCTCCATTTGCTAAAACCTTTTTCAATTGTTAAATAAAAATAGTCTGCAATTTCATTTTTAATATGGAAAAAACGTTGAAATTATAATGCTGAAAAGCAGTTGCAACTCCAAGCTGAAACAAAGCAAATCTATTGCATTTTTTTGACATTTTGGCTTGTTAAAATTCACTAAAACACAGTCAAGACAGTCCTATTTTTAGGGACCATAAGGGCTTATTTTTAAAACATGTTTCTATCCAAAGTATCCCTTTAAGTCTAGTTTCCAATCCAATTTGAATTCTTCAATTTGGTTCTAAAACGAAAAAGATATGGTCAAAAT
>LPNX011147928.1:322730-341445 GCA_001517045.1 Pseudotsuga menziesii
GCTGGGACAGTCACGTTTTGGGAGAGTTAATGGATGAATTTTAAAAAATTGTTTCTAATTCATACTCTCCTATAAATATAGTTTACAACACATTTTGAATCATTTGATTTTGATATCGTACGAAGGATATATGCCCAAAATACTGACTCCCTATCCTAAATCTGCACTCTAAAAAATATGCTTTCTCAGCTGTTCATTGGCATATTTGACCCATCGATTCTTCTTGTATTCAAAACCTGTTTCTATTGGAGATACATAGATGAATCTATTTTCATATCCAATTGGAATCACATCAATCCACCTTTTAAAGAAAAAGTTGTATTCAAAATAGTGATCGTTGGTCTAAGCTGAAACTCACAAACAACATTAGGATGCAGGTTGTTATTCAAATTATATGATATACCATACCATATAATTTTTAAAACCTATTTCTACTAGAAGTATCCCTATGAATCCACTTTCTTTTGTCTTTGGAATCATTCAAATCGGGCGTGAAACAAAAAAGTTATTACCTAAACACTGTCAGGTGGTCTACGTTGGCCCAACATGCATCTCATATAAGAACACCTTGACTCACGTCTCTATTTATGGGCATATGGAAATGAATTTTGAAAATCCAAGACATGGATTTTTTGCGTAACATCCTCCTTTACCTAACGCGCAAGGAAGTCACCAAACAAAGCCACGATTTGCGATATATAGTTGGTTCTTCAAGATGGTATTTTCCAGATTTACTGTGGCAGTTAGTTCCAAGCAGCTGAAACAATAAAATCCATTGCTGTGACAATAAAGGCTGAACATAGTTCTCTAAACGCTGAACAAAGCTCAGAAAAATGGCTGAACAAAGAAAAGGTGAACAAAGCTCAGAAAAATGGTTGATCTTTCTCTGGCAAAACTGTTTATAACACATAGAGCAAGCTTCCATCTAAAAACTGAAATTCAATTATGAATGTCTCTCTGTATGAATACGTGTTGGATCTATGCATTTAGTTTCCATAGTTGTGTGTGCATTAAGTAATGATTGAAAACGTTCATTGCGATTTTGCAATTGGCTAACTCTTTTTGTGCACAGGATGGTAAAAGGAAATAATAAAATCTCTGTGGTGCGGCTTTGTTCACTACCAACGATTTTATTTCCCATCAACTCAAAAAAAAAATGGAGAAAACGATAATTCCATGCATTTTTAATGAGAATAGCGAGCCACAAGAATGAATTTGAACTTCTTTTTTTTGCTTGTGAGGTTTGACAGTGCAGCGTATGAATTTACAGTAAAGGTCTAAGAAACACATCCACGATTAGCTCTAGAGGCTCGAGACAATCATCTATTATGGAGTGGAGCAGTCGTTCACCAACAACAGGAGAAGATCGATACTTATGTGGCAGGTATGCATGCATTTTATGTTAACGACGATTTATACAGGATCTAATGGGTGTTGCAGCTCATTGATGCAGCCTGATATTTAATTTTAAAATCCATAAAAGTGCAAAATAAACTTATTTTCTCACAGCATAGCGAGTTTCTTATGTGTCATAGTCGGTTGTTGCAACCGCTGTCGTAGCTCGCTATTGCAGCCGCTGGTTGTTGTAGTCGTTGTTGCAGGCAGGTGTTGTAGCCGTTGTCGCAGCTGGCTGTTGCAGCCGCTATTACAGTTGGTTGTTGCAACCGCTATCACAGCTGGCTGTTGCATCTCACTGTCACTTCTATTAAAATTTTTAAATTCTAAATGTTGAATGTCCAGGAACGCAGATTAGATAAATTCAATTTTAAGTGTTTTTGCCATTATTTTTATTTTATTTTATTTTGGTGTGTTGTAAAAATAAAACAAAAACAAGAAAAATATATTAAAATTATAAAATAAAAAATAAAAAAACCAAAAATAAAGTTGCAAATGGATGTTTTCATTTTTCCTGAAATTACTTTTATGATTAACGCTGAATTGTTTTTCTTAAAGTCACTTTGACAATAATCGTAGATGAAACCAGCACGGGAAACAGGTAATTTTCTTTGTAGCTTATGCACTTCTTTCTGCATGATATGTTTTCTTTTATGAACTTTTCACAATTTTTATGCTAGGTTGCATAAGGATATGCAACCAGATCAGTTGGGGAGGGAGAAATATATTCAATACATATTCACTGATAAGTTTTCATGTAGGATTTTGTACTAAAGTTGTTTTTTTTTCAGGTTTTAGAGACAGTCGCATTTTGTTGTTGAAGTGATCTTTCAAATAAACACAAATTTTTTGAGAAACTTGCTTTGACAGATAGCCTAAAGGAGCTGTTACTCATGATGTTTGCTCATAAACATCATAAGGTTGGTTGTTACACAGAAACCATCCATAAACTTGTGTCATGATTGTTTATCCATATTTTTCCTTCAGAGCACCTTCATCATCCATGTCTTGAAGTCCACTTTCCATCGCTTTATCTGTCATGAATTCACACATACATATCTTTCTGAGTTGCATACATCCCTTTATCTTTTTCAGTTCATTTTGCCATTCCAGTTTGCCTTCTGAATAAAACCAACTCCCTTTCCATGACTACATAGCCTTGCCATATCCATTGTTTGACTCTGAGATCTTTTCACTAATATTCCTACCAATCTTTTTATACCAACTCGCGTTGACTGATGTGGGATTCCTTAAGGTCCACCTTTCAACAAGTCTTGCCCCATCGACCTCATCACCTTATCTGGGATATAGACTAGAGTTCATTATTGAGTACCTAGAGGCTTGCATACCTTAATGGCAAGTTCTCTCACTGACAATCATGGGAATTCATCAATGTCCCTTGATCGTAAGATCTTGCAAGTGGCTTGACATCAGCACATCTATTCGCACTTCGTAAGATGTACTTGGGTACCTTGGCACTCATTGACATCACTGGTGAGTTTCCTCGCATTGGTTAATGGCATTTATCAATGGCCGGTAATCCAATGATTTCTCTTCATGCTCGACCTCGACACATTTATTCGCACGACTAGAATTGTACCACTGGGTTTTGTAGCGGGTGAAGACTATACATTATTTTTCATGACTCCATCAGCAGTTGCAGAAACATGACTTTAGATCTATGAGTGTACCACAGTTCCACTTTTTGCCTTCCGACATTTTCCATTATTTATCAGCAGCATTTCATGACTCCATCAGCAGTTACAGAAACATGACTTTATATCTATGAGTGTACCACGGTTCCACTTTTTGTCTTCCACATTTTCCATTATTTATCAGTAGCAGTTCAGATGACTCCACTTCACATTATAGCAGTTCCAGCAGTTACAGCCGCAACATCATTTACAGTTACATTTTTATTCGGCAGCCGTGACATATTCTCCATTATTTAGCAGCAACAGTTCCGATTCCTTTACTGCCCATGACTTGGCAGTTACAGCCACTGTAACAGTGACACATTCCATGATCAAGCGGCATCAGCTACATTCCTATTGCATCGTTCATATAATTTTTGGGTAAGTGGGGGTATGTTGTTTTCTAAACTTTAATCATGCAATTCCTTACATACTAGAAATGAATAATTTGGAAAATTCCCTCACCATGCTCCATTTCTTTCACAGCCCATGCTAGGTTGCATGAGGACATGCAACCACATCAGTTGGGGAGGGGGAACTATATTCAATACGTACTCACTACTATCATTCCATTCTTTTCACCACCATCACCCATTTTTCATCTCATTTACCATTCACAAGCATTTCTTTTCTGACAAATCCTCTATTGCACTTTGCTTCATACACATTGATATACATATTGGCATGATTCATAAAGAAAATGATTTCTTATGCACAATGATGCTTTCTATGCACATTAATAGCTTATCATTTTCAGTGAGTGTATGGTTAAATTATTATGCATCTAGAAAACAGATGACGAAATGAATGTTGTTAACATAAGAACCAACATTCTTTATATTCATGGCTGTCCATTAGAGGAAATTTGGGGTCTAAAATGGGCCTTATAAGAAAACGTGCCAACAAAAAAATTTGTGAGCTGGAATTCAAGAACCAATAGAATTTCAATAAAATGAGTCAACCATAATGGTTGAATTCACATATTTGTCATAAAAGAAAACTACTTTTTTTGTTCGTATTTTCGACATATCTCCATGTATTTTTACTCAAATTTCAAGAAGGAGAGCTTGTTGGATGTGGAATTTAATTCTGCACCCAACGAGTACCCACACTGCATACTTTTGACGGACCCAGCTACCCCAAAAACAAGAAATACCTGAAAAAATGTGATGATGACATCATCATCACGTTTTTCCAGGTATTTCTTGTTTTTGGGGTAGCGAGGTCCATCAAAAGTATGCAGTGTGGGTACTCGTTGGATGCAAAATTAAATTCCGCATTCAATGAGCTCTCCCGCTTAGAATTTGAGTAAATACATAGGGAGATATGTCGAATATACAAACACAAAAAGTAGTTTTTTCATTCTTCCTCCAAAATTAATAAGTATTATTTTATTATTTTAACTATTATTTTATTATTTTCCTTAGGAGGCCCATTTTAGACCCCAAATTTCCTCTAATGACACAAGAACCAACCATAAGGAAATGCCAGTTGTTACTCATGTATTTCACACCCCAGAAATATTCATTGTTAGAAAGACATCATCAATAAAAGCCAAAGTTTAGATGCCAAAAGTTGTTGAGAAGAGCCATACATGGTTGCATGAGGATATGCAACAAGTTCAGTTGGGGAGTATGTTGGGACACAAAAATGTCCATTTTTCATCTGCTTTATCTTCCGTTATTCCTCACATTTCATCGTCCCATTAACCTTTTATCATACCATTTCCATACATATATGTGGGTTTCACCTTATTATTTCCACTTTATTTATTTTTAGTATTATAAGTGAATTTATGATTAAATATTAGAAAATTAACATGTTTTTCACTAATATCTCAAAGTATGGATGAGCTTTGTAATGTGTAGGAATATGTGAAGGATTAATTCAAATAAAAGAATTCACGTATATCTCCTCCATCATTTCAAGGAGACAGTTATGCAAAGAATATTCTAAGGAGAAGATCATGGAGATTTGGTTGAGAGACACGTGGAGAATTTGTGAAAGATATGTGGAGGATTTGAAGGGATCATATCTTGTAATAATAGGAAAGTAGTTGAGTGGTTGAGTGAATAGTGGATCTCTCATTATGAGATGGTTATCTTCTTCTCAAAGAAGTTCATGTATAAAAGAGAGTGCTCTCTCTTCATTTGTGATGGGATATTATCTTAGAATATTTTAGATCTTAGATTATCTTAGAGAATAGTAGATTGTAGAAGTTAGTCTTGACTTTGTAATATGGAGAAGGGAATTCTTAGCTTTTATTCATAATCTTGGTTTGATGCTTTCATGATTTATGATTGATTCTTGTGATGTAATTTAAGATTGCTTTATTGTTAATGTGAGCTCACATGTGTTGTCTT
Organism: Pseudotsuga menziesii; assembly: GCA_001517045.1. Lineage (NCBI taxonomy): Eukaryota > Viridiplantae > Streptophyta > Pinopsida > Pinales > Pinaceae > Pseudotsuga > Pseudotsuga menziesii. The sequence goes on from LPNX011147928.1 coordinate 328,183, forward strand.
GTTGCTCTTCATATGTTGTCTTTCTTTTATACAATTTACTTTCAGCCGTGTGTTTCATCTTCCAGCATTAGATTAGTGATTGCTTGTTTCAGTTTAAGGGAGGTTAAATTAGATTAGTCTTAGTTTCACGGGGGGTTATATTAGCTTAATTTCACTTCAGTCTTGCATATACTTTGCAGGTGCTTCATAAGACTACGCCAACCTCGGATTGACAAATTAAATGGTTGGGCAATTACTACAACGAAATTAAAACGACATTAATTCGGCCCAATAGTACAATCAGCACATTACTGTATAGTCATGTCATGTGTCGCCCTTTTAGCGGTGCCATGTCAACTGCTCAACCTATACATACAAGCCATGTGGCAGTTTGTGCACCTACCACGTGGTACCCATGCTTACATTTTGCTTGTTTTTCCAAAACTTCAGAACTCCATATCTTGCTCAGACAACATTTGTTTAAGGTGATTCAACTGTGGTTGGAAAGATACCATAGATCCCTACAAAAAAAATTATTCCCATAAGTATCTAAGACTATTAATTTCTGAGCAATCAAATATCATTTTGGATCAATTTCATTGGGAGCATTGCAATTTTACCATCAAGAAACAAGAAGAATGTTTCAATCAACAAGGGAAGATGGTAAATGCCAAAGGAAATGCATAGGAAAGGGAGAAATACTGCAGTGGTTGTCTCCCCTTCACCTCCTCATCCAAGCTTAATTTCATATACTCATGCTTGTTCTCCATTTGCTACTAGTGGAGCTCAAGCTCCTCATAACCCTGTATTAGCAAGACAATAGGTCCAAGAGAAGAAATACCCTTTGTGGAAGCATGTGACAAGGAAATTAGGGCCCAGGGAGAAGCTAGGTGGGGGAAGTAATGTGTTTTGTACTTGTAATCTCTACAAGAATGAGCTCAAGAGAACATATTATCGGGTTAAGGTCCATTTTTTGGGCCTCCCTTGTGGGCTTATTGGATGTAAAGTAGTGTGTGTTACCCAATTAAGGGAGATGGAAAGAGAGGATCATGTTGGTTTGGGGAAGGTGGAAGAAAGAAGTAAGAAAAAAATAAATGAGGATCCTCTTCCATTCTTGAGGAAACCCTCTAGCACTAGGTCTCCACCTAGTAGATATGGTAGTGAGGTTGATATTCAACCAACAAGAAATAGGCCAAATCCAAGTGGTATAATGGGTAGGATTTTCCAACAAGAGGTGTTATATGAGGTGGACCTTACCATTGAATTTTTTCTATCTTGACTTTATTTCATTCAATGTTGCACGATTACCATTGTTTATTGAGGTGTGTCGAGGTCTAATTGAACAAGATCCAAGTGGTAATGTGTGTCGTGGTTCAAAGAATATTAGAACCACATTGTTGGTTAAGGAAATGAAGGAGGTGGATAAAATCTTAGAACCGTTAAATCAACTTGGCCCTCATCTTGTGTTAGTATTGTTTCTAATGGATGGAGGGATGTAGGATGCCATCCACTCATCAATTTCATGGTGTCTTCCCTAAATGGACCAGTGTTCTTAAAAGTGATGTATGCTCTTGGGAAATACAATGGTGAAAAATATATGGGTGAGTTGTTCATCAAATTCATTGAAGATGTAGGTGTTGATTCTTGTGTAGAAATCATCACAAATAATGGACCAAGGATGATGGCATGCTTGTGGAAGCTAAATATCCACAAGTATTTTGGACACTTTGCATTGTTCATTCTTTGAATTTAACACAATATTCATCTAAGGGAAATGTCATTTTATATATTTGAGTTGCAAACTCATTTATACTTTATTTTAATGCTCTTACAGGTTTTTTGGACACCTTGCATTATTCGTTTGTTGAACTTAGCACTCAAATCTATTGCTTCATATGTGACATGGATTGGAAACCAACTTATTGATAATGAATTCCATATCCATAATATTGTACAAAACCACACAAATTCCCTCAATGTACATAGAGTACAAACATCTTTCATTGCTAAAATTTGTAGATACTTAGTTTGCTTCCTAAATCATCATTCTTAAGAGGTTGAGGGAGATCAAATATTCCCTTGGTTCTATGGTTATTTTAGATTTTTTCTCCTTTTGGAGAAAGACAGATCAAAATGCTTTTAAAAGGTAAAGGAAACAATGTTAGATGATGGTTGGTGGGAGAGGGTATATCTTACCATTAATCTCATGGAACCAATCGTTTCTTTATTGAGTTTTGTAGACATCGGCCATCCCATCCTTGAAAATGTTTATGAGGGGTGGGATTCCATGATTGAGTCCATGAATACCATTGTTATGAAGAATGAGTGTCTCTTGTATGACACATTAACAGAGAACTTATGATCCACCATACAAGATATTCTTATCTCCATTTGGGATAAGAATTCCACACCTTTGCATTGCTTGGCCCACTCATTGAATCCAAAGTTCTATAGTCATGAATGGCTTAATGGAAGGCCCTCACATAGATGGAGATATTTTACAAGGGAGGAAGATAACATTCAGATAATTATATTAGGATAGAGATTCACTTGATGAGTCAGAGGAGGGCTTTGTAGAATTTTCCACTGCTAGTGGGATATTTGGAGGCTATGATGTGGTCAAATACATGGGGGTTAAGAAAACCTATTATTGGTGGGAAACACATTGAGTAGCATGCCCTATTATACAAAAGTTAGCCTTGTGGATCATCTATCAAGTTACTTCATCATCTAGTTGTGATAGGAATTGGAGCACATATGGGAACTTGTACAATTTGAAGAAGAGCGGGATTGAGTAGTCCGGGGTAGAAAAAATGGTGTATGTGCACACCAATATTCATCTTATTTAAATGAAGAGGGAGGAGTGTGTGAAGGGAAATACAAAGATGTGGGATGTGTTTCTTGGTGATATCAGTTCAAACAGTAGTGTTGATTTGAAATTAGCTAACATGGATCTTAATGATCCAATGCTAGAGCTGGTCACTTTTGATGATGGTAATCCTCTAGAGGGTTCATCCTACACACCAGTAGATGTAAATCCTAGGATGGGTAGAGAGACATAGGAGGAGGAGGAGGATGAAGAAAAGAGTAGTGATGAGTTTTTTTATTAAGGCATGGAGGAGGACTATTGACAGATGATATTCTTCCATCTTGATCTACCCCTTTTGTATTTACTATTTTCTAGTGGAATTATGGCATCTTAAACCAATATCGTGGGACTTCTATAGGTCCTGCATACTAGTTTTATTATGACATATTATAATGAAACCATGTATCAAATATACACTGGTGTAATTTTTCTTTTTCTCTTATGGAAGATGTCCCTCAAATAATGAACTCTGGGATAAGCTTTAATTATTGTTTTAAAACATTGTTCCATAGCATTTTCGACTGGAATTTGAGTACCATATTCCCCTTGACTTGCACGATACCTAGAACCTACAACAATTGGACCATATTTGCACAAAGAGTACTCTTGAATGCAACATACTCCAACTCAACACTTTATCCAAGGTTCACAAGGGAATCCAAATTGTTTAGTACAATATATAACATAGATGGTAAGATAGAAACTAAATCTATTTATAATATTGGAAACAACTAATTCAAAACCCTTCAAACTATGGCATGTGTCAAGAATACAAAGTGTTTGACACGTTCTTCTTCAATATGTCATATATTTCTTGTTTCTCCTTTGTCATGTTTCTTTTCTAAGGTTGACTTGGTTTTGTTGATTGGATGTTAGATTGTTTTATCAAATCTAAAAATACCTAATGAAAAATTAATATTAATACGTTACTCAAGCTCAAACTTATTCTTTCTTCACAAGGTATAAAAAGTACTACCATTTGATGATGCACACAAGCCAACATCATGAGAATCGACCCATTTTCTCTCATCACTGCCATTTCGTCAACCTAAATTCCACTAATATGTCTTCCTAAAGTTACATTTCTATCATTTATCATCTTAAGGATACACATTCATTATTCACCATATTCTTGGTATCCATTTTCTAGTGAATGATGGCCCTGTATACAAACAAATTTTGGCCTGCAAGACTTTTGTCACTAACTCGAATAGGAATATTCTTAACTATACCATGTTTTTTCAATGCTTACAAAAATTCTATTTCTTTAGTCACTATTTGATGGTTCTAAATTAGATTGTTTCTACACAAAACTAATCCAACATAATTTGCATCTTCAAGATCACCGAGAATAACCTAGTAAACAAGATCTAATATTCCAAAAACTTCGTCATTTCCTAAAAGTATTCATAAAAAAAGAATGGACATATATTGGAAAATGAGAACCAACCATGCTAGAAATATTGTTTTTTAATGATGTCACAACAAAGACAAAATGGTAGCACCATCTTATACCCACTATAACATTAGTGCCTTCCTCAAACAAGGGTTGTTATCATGCTTCAAAAAACTCTCAAAACGACCATACAATTTGGGGCTTCCATTTCCCAAATGGTAAAGAATTTGTTCCACAAAAGTTGGATTTTAATTAAATGGAAACAATTTCCTCACCTTCTCTATCAAAAACCACTTGGCCTTGTTTAGAGTTTGAAATTTCTAAACAATTTACCATATTCTCACTCTCCTCTTCTATTGGGTTTGAAGTTTTAAACTTATTTTCCAATACCCAATATTCTTCTACTTCTTTCGGTGCTTCTAAAACTAAGTCTTCTACCCTTGGTAAGAATTGTTCAATGTTTCCATCCTTCTCTAATATGGTTGTTTCATACAATTTTTAGTTTTCAACATTGACAACTAAATTCATGTTCACATATAAAAAGATATTCAATTTGAAGTCATTCTAGCAAACTTGTTTTGCAATTACGTTGAAGGTGTTATTTAAGGGCCACCTATTAAGAAGTGAGATTCCTTTTACAGTATTAACTTGTGGCCACCCAATATGATTTAATAGCCATGATGGTTCAATTGTTGAACAAAAACCCCCTTGCATGAATGCATTGTTAACTTTTTCAAGAAATCAACCTCTAGTGAAAGTTATAAGAACTCTTTTCTTTCACTAACCTAGCTTGCCTCTCATGACTTTTATTTCCCCCCAAAAACAAAAAATTACCATAATGGAGAGAAAGGTTATACATACAACGTCTCTTAATTTTTTTATAGATTAGATTGGAGTAATATCAATCAGTGCTTCATCATTTCATGTTTCATGGAAGGTATCTTAAATGGAGATGGTAAACCACGAGCCTTCAATTAGTATAGCATGCATTGGATATAGATAATATGTTTTATGTGTTGAACCTAGGTGTAAGGTAGATGCATATTTCAAGTTCATACAAATGATCAATGTATTTAAATATTACAAGAATAAAGTCACCACATCCTATCTAGTGATAGGTTGTTTGACTAAAAAATAATTTTAATGAAGAGTGCATTTTCATTTAAAAAATATGCCAATTCCATGCCATCCCATTTAAAAATAACACTATTTAAGATATAAATACCCTAAATGAACCTATTCTTCTCATGCCTAGATATTGTACGCATGGATAGTTCCTTATAAATTGTTTTATATGAGGCATTTAGTAGAGCAATTGACCTCCAAATTGTTATGATCTAGGGATACCCTACCTTAGGAACGAACCCGGTGAGGCTCTAATTGATTCTATTTTTTAAGGATTATTTCATCATTTCCCCCTTATAGACATGTAAGAGGTTAGTTTCAAGTATGTCCCATGCTACTATGCAAAAGTCACACAATATTTTTCCTAGTCCAAGTACCTTGTCATTTTCCATTTCATCTAGTGTTTTTATCAAGTCATCCTTGAACTCAATGTATGAATGCATACCCTCATCTAGTCATGGGTGAATAAGTGAGGAATATTTCTAAACATTGTTGCACACCCACCATAGTATCCTTGGTTTGTTCTTTAGGCCAATATATAAGTTTATAGTGATTAACAAATTCACTTTCGAGATCCTCCTAACCAGTCACTCACCCGAACCTTGTTTTAATGGAAACTATTATTTCCCTAGCCTCCTTGGTGGTTGATGTTTTAAGGAATACTTTGGTGGGAAAGTACCTTTCCATTAATGCAAATTGGTGCAAAGCTGAGCACTTCTGAAATGATGAACTTTATAAACTCTAAGAAAATTATAGGGTTTGTTACCCAATGTTGCATTTTAATGTCATGGGTGATATTTTGAAGAACTTGAGAGACTTGGCCTAATTATTTATGAATATGCTGATAACATTTTCAATAAACAACTACAATATATTGTCATAGTCTCTGATAAAGGTCACAATTTGAGAAATTCCATCCTCTCACAAAACAATCCAACCAACATTGTCTCTTGGACTATAAAGCAACTCTCATTAGTTTTTAGTACATGATAGGAAACACATATTTTGGAGATGAGAAACATTAATAATAAAATTAGTTAATTTATATGTTTTCACCTTTTTTTTCATCCCATAACACAACAAATGATATCGGTTAGTGATATAAAGTAGGTGGTCATCCTAAAAAAATGGACTCCCCCCCCCTACATGAATCAAAATATAAATATTTTATAGATCATGGCCCTATCTAGCCTCCCAAATATTACCCACTACTACATGTGCACATTATTTCCACGAAAAATCGTTATTATTGCAACACTTATGTGTTGTTATAGCGACGAACATGACCCCTATTTTTCATGGGAAAACTTTCGTCGATGTAGCAACACTTTCTATAGTTCCTCTCTATAGCGACAATAAAGACATGAAACATGGTTTGTTTAAAAAATCAAACAATGTCGCTATAGCGACACCCCCCCTGGTCGTTATAGCAACACTTATGTCGTCGCTATAGGAACACTTAGTTGTCGCTATAGTGATGGAATTGCATGTTTAAAATAAATTTATACTAGTTATACTCTTTCTTTGTGGCGACGAGGTTCCATTGCTAGAGCGACTAAAAGGCCTTCCAAGTTTCGATGGACTTGCTACACTAGCGATGGAAATTTCCATTGCTAGTGTAGCAAGTCCGTCTAAAATTGGAAGGTCATTTCGTCTCTCTAGCAACGAGGTTCTTTCACTCTAGTGATGAGGTTCCATCTCTCTAGAAATGAGGTTCCATCGCTATAGCGACGTAAAGGCCTTCCAAGTTTCGATGGACTTGCTATACTAGAGATGGGCATTTCCTTCGCTAGTGTACCAAGTCCGTGGGAATTTGGAAGGCCTTTTCATTTCTATACCAACGGAGATGTCAATTTAAAAAAAATGATGTTATACCAACCCATGCAGTTTTTCAAAATATGACATGGCCATGGTTTCTCTGCCACATTTCTATTGACACTTCTTAATCTTAAAATTACGGGTTCTAGTTAGTAACTAGGGTGAATTCACTCACAGTTCGTCAATTGTAGTTTCTTGAAAAAGATTATGTGTATGTCTCAAGCTGTAGAATGATATATGTATAATTTTAGGCGACTTGGAATTTTACTCAAGTTGTAGAATGATAACTGTTATTTTTTATTAGAGTATGAAATAATTAATTAGTAGGAAATATGTTCAGGCGCGAAGGGGCTTAACTCCTTTTTATATGTATAGAATAGATCTTACAAATAGAGCCTATGTTATAATCAAACAAGATAAGGACAAAGTCTGTATATTGTTGATGCATTCTAGAAAAGTAGGGTTATTCAATCTTCTGTTAACACCTGTAGAGAAACAATGTTAAATAGTGAATAGGGTCGCTTTTAGTACCCCAAGCATTAAAGGCGTTAAGAAAATACTAATATTTTCTACCAAAGTTTTCCTGAAATTGGGGTCAAATCCACAAGGTTTGACAATATTAATATGATATTTAAAAAAATAACACATGACGATTCCAGTTTGTATGCATGTTAAATCATTTGTTAATACAGGGTCAGAAAACCCAATACAATCTATGTTCAATCTACAAGTTAACATTCAGAAGAATTTAAATAGGAAAATAAACATAGATATACCTTTTTGAATCTATGGCTATAGAATTCATTTTCATTAAACATGTAATCTTTGCAACTAAAGAAAACAAGATTCAATCCCATTCAACTTGAATGCCTTAACAGGAAGAAAATGGAATTAATTTATCTATGATATAATCAGAGACAATCTAATGCTTGAACTTCTTCTAAGGTCTAGGAAACAAATAAATGTTTTATAAATATTTCAACACCATTCTGTTTAAGCCATGACTTAATAGAAAATTTATACACAAGACCGGAAGTATAACCTACAATAAAGTTACTATGGAAATAGTTCCATGTTTGGTCTTGAAGCCGCACCATAAGTATTTAAATGAATACTTTGAACCATCTTTGAATAAAGGAAAATATTTGGAGGCGTCTCACCATTATTATTTCAAGGACGTCTCAAAGAAAAAACAATAACAAAGAGCCATGATCTTACCCCACTCATAAGGATGATCCTACCCAGCACTTAAAGGGGAGGTCAAGCCATGAGAGTAGTACATGATTACCCATGGTAGAAACCTTGGGCAATTGAAAAATGGGATTTGAGAAGCAACAAATTCTCATAATGAAATCCTCCAACAAATTGTGAAAAAGGATTTATTTATTCTTTTACAAAGTTGTAGCAAGAAGTAACATAAATCGAATTTCATGGTTTTGATGGAATCTACTAAGGAAGGTGTGGAGCATATCTCCTGTCTCTTAGACAACTATGCGAAAACACTTCGAAACCCTAGTAATTTTCTATGGTAAAGCATCACTCATGTTGCTGGTGCAAACTATTAAAGGAATTGACAGTATAACTTGAAATGGTGTCTTTTCAGACAAGGAAGGCCATGCGAGTTTAACCTCCAAACATTTAATGAATCACTAAATCCTGACCTTTCATTGTTTACCTATAATATCCTATAAACTATTAAATGTAAGGTAATTAATACTTTAGTATAAGGTAAATGTCCATGGTAAATGCAGTGGCATTCCTCATACTTACAACACCAAAGTTTATGGAAACGCCTTATTTGTGAAGACCAAACTGTTAGTTTTTCAACATTAAGCTAGCATATCATTAGGATATTTAAACTGAGAGAACAACAAGCACATCAATCAAACACAAGAGACAATGAACACAGTGTTTTTCCTCGAGGAAACCATAAATGGAGAAAACCCTTCAACTTCCCCTGATATAGAATCAACACCAAAGTGAAACCCAAAAATAGTAAGACAATCTCCCGACAGCAGTAAGCTCTTTCCTCTTGCCCCAGTGTCTTTCTCTTCCTCAACTATGCGCTACACTTGATTGTGTATGAGATGTGTGCTAAATAGAGAGTCCAGATCTCTATTTATACTAATCCCGACATCACTAAAACCCTACTAGGGTCGACCTCACTAGTAGAGTCTAGTAACCCTAGTGCCCCAGAACTGCGGGGACTTTAACCCTTAGACAATAGGAGGGTTACCCACAATGACTTAACATGACTTGTTTACATTATTGATTCTCCCGATCGGAACATCAGGGCATGACATGACACAAGAACATCCTGGAATAAACATCAGGTTACAATAGATGAGAAATACAAGTGAATACATTCTGAAGTTACAATTGCATTAACACTCCCTCTTAACTAGGAAGGTATTCTCTCGACACAATTTTCATCACTGGTCTTCTTCTCTAGGTCTTCTTGTCATCTACATATTCAAGTCTTATTTGTCTTCAAGTCATCTTCGTCTCTAGATCTGGATCATCACTCGATCTAGATCATCATCACTGGATCAGGATCATCACTCGATCTAGATCATCTGTAGCATCATTCCTGGATCTGGATCATCCCTCGATCTGGATCATCTCTAGAGCATCATCTCTGGATCTGGATCTTTCCTCAATCTGGATCATCTCTGCTGGATCATCAATACTAAACCTTTACGGGTGCTATCTCATGATTCTTCTCGTCATAGGAAGTTCTACAGAGCTAGCCCTTTTTCATGCTGGATATAGGCCTAGCCACCATGTATGTCTTCGCCTAACACTTACATCTGATCATGTAGGAACTAACCTATAATCATATTAGAAAGGCACACCTAGCACTCACATCTGACCATGTGGGAATGAATCCCACAACCCTGTCAGAAAGGCCCAGCACTCACATTTGACACATGTGAGGAACCAATCCAACATGCATGTTAAAAAAGGCTCATCACTTATATTTGACACATGCGAGGAACCAATCCAACATACATGTTCAAAAAGGCTCTGCACTTACATTCGACACATGCAAGGAACCAATCCAACATGCATGTTTGAAAAGGCTCTGCACTTACATCTAACACATGCGAGGAACCAATCCAACATGCATGTTTAGAAGGGCTCTGCACTTACATCTGACACATGCGAGGAACCAATCCAACATGCATGTTCAGAAGGGCATTCACTCACATCTGATCAAGTAGGAACCAATCCTACAGTCATATCAGAATGGCCCCCCGTCCCAAACTGAGCTACCTGGTAACGGACCAGGTGCCTCCATTCTGAGAATGGTAGTTGCCCTTACATCTATCCTACTTGACAGAATGGCCAGCACTCTCATCTAACATGGGAGGAACCCAATCCTTTAACCATGACAAAATGGATCAGCCCTTACATCTGACCTACTCATCAGAATGGCTCTCTCAATTTCAGACTGAGTGTTCCTGGTAACTGACTAGGTACCTCCAATCGAAGAATGGCATTCAACACTCATATTTGACATGGAAGGAACCAATCCTCTCACCATGACAGAATGGCTCAGCCCTTACATCTGACCATGGAAGGAACCAATCCTCTGACCATGTCAGAATGGCTATGGGACTCATCACTTTCCCTTGGAGGAAACCTCGATCTGGAGAACACCAAGCTTCTCCCTGAAGTACTCAAACTTCACCCTAGCCAATGTCTTCATCAATACATCAGCTATCTGTTCCTCCATCGCAACATACTGGAGCTTCACTGCTCCCCTATGCACCATATCCCTGATATAGTGATACTTGATCTCAATATGCTTTGACTTGTCATGGAACACTGGATTCTCTAACAACTTCATGCAACTCTGGTTGTCACAATGTATATAAGTAGAATCCATCTGGAGATCAAATAAATCAAATAGTAGCTTCCGCAGCCATACTGCCTCACAACTAGCTGAACAATCTACGACATACTCTGCTTCAGCTATACTCAGTGCCACATAGGATTGATTCCTACTAAACCAAGAGATCACACCTGATCCCATATTGAAGCAACACCCTGAAGTGCTCTTCCTATTGATGGCACTACCAGCCCAATCTGAATCAACATAACCCTCTAGGTTAATCTTTTGATTTGCCTCGTACTTGAGCCCATAATCAATTGTACCCCTTAGGTATCTCAGAATATGGTTTGCAGCAATCAAGTGAACATTTCTCAGATTTGTCAAGAACTGGCTCAAGGTGTTCACAACAAAGCAAATGTCTGGTCTCGTGTTCGTCAAATACATCAAGGACCCAATCATTTGACAATACATCATAGCATCAACCGTCTTTGATGAAGCATTGCTCAATAGCTTCAGGTTTGATGCCATAGGTTTGGTCATAGCCTTGCAGTCCATCATCCCAAACCTCCTTTGGATCTCTATTGCATACTTCCCTTATCTGAGGGAGATTCCATCCACATTCTGTCCCACCTCCATACCTAGAAAATAATGCATCATACCCAAGTCCTTCATTTCGAACTCGGCAGCAAGCTTTCTCTTCGTATCAGCAATCAACCCATCCATACCTATTGCAAACAGATCATCTACATACAGTAGAAGCATCACTGGGTTTCCATCTTCAACCTTGTAGAAAAGGTTGGAATTTGCTTTACTCTTGGTAAAGCCCAAACTGGATAGAAAGCTGTCAATTCTACCGTACCATGTCCTGGGTGCCTGTTTCAAACTATACATGGATTTCTTTAGTCTGCACACATAAGACTCCCTGTCATGTGTCTCAAAATTGAGTGGCTGTTCTACATACACTTCCTCTTCCACTACACCCTTCAAGAAATCAGTCTTGACATCCATTTGATTTATCTTCCATTTCATTACTGCAGCCAAAGTAAGTATTGATCTAATGGAATTGTATCTGGCATCAGGAGCAAAGGTTTCTTCATAGTTTGTTCCTTCCTTCTATGAGAAGCCACGAGCCATAAATCTTGCCTTATATTTCTCTATGCTACCATCCGCAGCATGCTTGATCTTGCAGATCCATTTGGAAGTTACAACTGAATTCCCTTCTGGTCTTGGGACAACATCCCAAACATTGTTCTTCATGATTGATTGATATTCTTCGATCATCGCATCCTTCCATTCTTTCCGTTGTGCCGCTTCTTCATAACTGGAAGGTTCTTCTTTGATAAAGTCACATAGTAAGGCTACATATCTGGAGCAAGATCTAGTTCTCTTTATTTCTCTGTGATTTTCTTCTGGAGCCCCATATATTTCCGCACCTTGGATAATTTCTCGTACCCAAACAAGTTTCCTCTTGTGAGGATTCTTCTCCTGAGGTGGATCTACAGGTCTTTGTGGTTCTTCAAATTCTCGATCTTCTTCTTGAATTTCTTCATTCATGGTTGTATCATGAATTCTCGGAGCTTCGGATTCTTCAGGTTCTTCAGCAGGTATCTTTCTAGATTTGTTGTAAGCTGTGTCTTCATCAAATGTTACATCCCTGCTGATGTTGATCTTCTTGTATCCTAGGAAGTATATTTTGTAAGACTTCAAGCTTTCAGGGTATCCCACAAATATACCCGTCTTTCTTGAAGGATCTATTTTTGTTCTCTTCTCTTTTGGTATGTGTATGTACACTGGACAGCCGAATATTCTGAGATGGCTGACTTCTGGTTTGTTGTCGGATAATACTTCTTCAGGAATCTTATTCTCGAGTACTTTGTGTGGAGTACAGTTCTGTACATACACTGTTGTTTTGGCTGCTTCTGCCCATAGATGCATAGGAAAATCCTGATCATGAAGCATTTCTCTTGCAGCTTCCATGATAGTTCTATCCTTCCTTTCTGCAAACCCATTCTGTTGTGGATTGTAAGGAGTGGACAACTCCCTCTTAATCCCTGATTCTTTGCATAAGTCTTTGAATTCATTTGATGTGAATTCTCCGCCATTATTTGATCGAAAGGTCTTGATCTTCTTTTCTGTGTCGTTCTCGATCAAGGCTTTGAATTCCTTGAACTTGCTGAAAACTTCATCTTTGTTCTTCATGAAGTAAATCCATGTCTTCCTAGAAAAGTCATCAATGAA
>LPNX011147928.1:341510-369066 GCA_001517045.1 Pseudotsuga menziesii
CTACCCTCTTAGTGAACTTGATGACATTGGACTGCATACATCGGAGTGGATGATTTCCAAGATTCTTTTTGCCTTGCTCTTGCTACTTGGAAATGTCTTCTTTGTATTCTTCCCTTTCGCACATCCTTTACAGACCCCTTCATGTTTTGCTTGAATTTCTGGAAGACCTTCAACAGCTTTGCTTGCAAGTGGTAGTGCTCTGTAATGCACATGTGCAAGCCTTCTATGCCATAGTTCATTTGGCTCTACTATGTCATGGACCATAGCTTGTTTTGAATGGCCCTTTAGCTTGTATAAACCTCCTTCTTGTTCTCCAATCACTATTGCATCGTCAATAGTCTTTCCTCTTGGCCACATGATAACTTAGCCATCTATAAATGCAACCCTCATACCTTTTGCATCCAGTGCAGATATGGAGAGAAGGTTCTTCTTGAGTCCTGGTACAAATAGAACATCCTTCATTTTTATAGACTTTCCAGAGTCTAGCTTGTAGGAGGATTCACCACTACCTTTTATTGGATATTGGTAGTCATCTCCTAGCTTCACCTTATGGGGTGAATTATGTTCGGATAGTTTCTCAAAGGATTCTTTGAAACCTATCATGTGTTTGGAAGCCCCACTATCAATAAGCCAATCTTTGCTTCCATGAGTGATAGTTCCCGTGAGAGTGGAAATCAGAACATATTCATCCTCACCTGAAGAGTCTTCACTTTCTTGCTTTACTCTCTTCCTTGGAGGATCATCATTCTTAGCAGTGTGAGCATGATGTTTTATTTTGGAGTTCTTCTTCTTCTTGGATCCAATCTTATTCATGGGACAATTTCTAGCAAAGTGTCCTATTTCATCACATGTATAACATATGAGTTTAGATGAACCTTTATGATGAGAATGCTTACCTTGGTGATGATGCTTTTCCCTTCTTCCTTTCCTTGAGTGTACTGTGAGAGCTTGATCTTCATTTTCCATCTTTTCTTATCAAGCTACCATCCGAGCCTCTTCTTGAGAGAATTCTTCCCACAGTCTGCTGAACTTGACAAACTTCTTCATAGCACAAATTCCTTGGATGAAAGAATCCCATGACCTAGGGAGGCTATTCAATGTTGTCATCACAATTTATACATTCTCCACTTCTTCATCTACATCTTCTAGTTGTTCTTTGATCTAGGAGACCATTGTGAAGTATGATTGGATGGTCTCCTCATTTTGGATCTTGACATTCTTCAACTAGTTCCTTAGAGTGATCTTCCGATTGATGTTCTTCCCTTCAAACAGTTTGGTTAGGGCATCAAACATGGCTTTAGGTGTCTTGAGGGAGGACACCTGTGGAATGAGGTGATCCTTGATAGAATCTGCAATGATCCTCTTTTCCATAACCAACTTCTTCTTATTTAAGGCCTTACCTCATCTCCCTCTGGAACTGGAACCTCCTCATGGATGTAGGAGTCCAACTCATTTTCTTCCAGGACCAGGGAGATCCTATACTTCCAAGCTTGGAAGTTATCATCTCCCTCAAGCTTTTCATCAAGATTGGTATGATGAGACATCTTAACTGAGAACCTCAAATGGAAATACAAAATATTTATATCTTATCAGGTCAAGATGTTGGATCTGGATTTGAAGCTGAAATCCTGCAGTACTGATTCAGGAGCAGATTAGGGTTTTTCCTTTCCCAGAGTTTTGTCCAACCAAATGCTTTGAAATTGATCCCTAACTTCGATTTTGGGGAGGAGCTCAATTTAGGCCTGGGCTTAGTGAAAAAATCATCTTCTGTGAAAATCCCTAATTTTCGGCAGCAGTGTCGGGTCCAAAACTGAAAAACCTCAGAATTGGATTCTGCTTCGATAGAAAGATGCACCCTAGGGAGGAGAGTTATTCCACCCTTCTTTTTTTGAAAATCTATGGAGAGAGATTCACAAAATAGGAAGCCCTATTTACCGTAGTTGTATAGTGTCTTCTTCTCAAGTTAGCTCTGATACGATGTTAGTTTTTCAACATTAAGCTAGCATATCATCAGGATCTTTAAAATGAGAGAACAACAAGCACAACAATCAAACACAAGAGACAATGAACACAGTGTTTTTCCTCGGGGAAACCATAAATGGAGAAAAACCCGCAACTTCCTCTGAGATAGAATCAGCACCAAAGTCAAACCCAAAAAACAGTAAGACAATCTCCCAACAACAGTAAGCTCTTTCCTCTTGCCCCAGTGTCTTTCTCTTCCTCAACTATGCACTACACTTGAGTGTGTATGAGATGTGTACTAAATAGAGAGTCCAAATCTCTATTTATACTAATCCCGACATCACTAAAACCCTACTAGGGCCGACCTCACTCGGAGAGTCTAATAACCCTAGTGCCCCAGAATTGCGGGGACTTTAACCCTTAGACAATAGGAGGGTTACCCACAATGACTTGACGTGACTTGTTTACATTATTGATTCTCCTGATCGGAACATCGGGGCATGACATGACACAAGAACATCCCGGAATAAACATCGGGTTACAATAGATGAGAAATACAAGTGAATACATTCTGAAGTTACAATTACATTAACACAAACTATTTACTAAGTAATTTTAAACCTTGGATCATGGATTTATATATACATATTTAATTGTCGAATCTTAAGGTTGACTTGTTTCAAGGGCTATGAGTATAAAAATAATGGCTAGTTATATAAAAGTTGAATTGACGTTGAATTTTAAATGATAAACCCAATAGAAAGTATTAAAAACTTACAATATAGTATTGCATTTCTTACCTTGGCCATGAAATGATATATTCTAATGAGTGTTGTGAACTCACATTTGCAAACTAATGCATGATGGTAATTGTGCATATAACCTGTAATATGGAATTGAATGTGATGTTAGGTAAAAATCCATGTAAGCAACAACTTCTAAGCTAAGATACAATGCAACACTACTTCCATAGTGAATCAATGTTTGGTGCAGAAATACCTTGCTACAACATAGGACCGAGCAAAGTCAATCAAACTTTGGAAAAGGTCTCTGCCTTAGACCACCAAATTTTGTACATAATGATAGTAAGTATAACACCATAACTTCATCTTATAAATTTATGGTCTTCATAAAAAATTCCATCAAATTGTTCCTAGACCATTTGTAATTTTGTTGTGCAACATAATCCTTGATAGGAGGTGTGCTGATTGAATTGACTTTCCTTGAAGCTAAATTTGAAACATATTACTTCTTTTGAGAAGGCAGCACTGGTGTAGTCGCACTCTGTAGATTTTGTTCTTCCATTTTTGAAAGAGGAGATTTTGTTTGAGAGTCATCATAGGAAGAGGAGACTCAGTTTGAGAGTCATCAGGATGACTTAAATCAGATTCATAAATGGAATTTTCTACATAATGATTCTCAACTTGTTGCACATTGTCCAATGTATCAAAAGGACCTTGTCCTTGACATAAAATATCCTCAGATCCAGTTGTGGATCCAAGATAGTCCATCCACCTAGTATCTTCTTGTGAACCAGATCCATTCCATCATGTATCTTCTTGTGGACCAGATTCATTCCAATCAGTATCTTCATTCAAAGCAAGTGCATATGCAACTTTTCCTTCCAACTGAGAGGGAAGTATACCTTTAATGACCGTCACATTTATACTTTGAATTTCAAATCCAAAATATAAATCTACCAAATTCATTCCAAATTTTCCTCCTTTTATCCTTAACTTTAAGATAAATGAAGAACATTTCAATAGCTTTCAGATGATACCATAAACTCAGCAAAATTTTTATGCGGTAGATATTTATCAAACAAAATCTAAGATACATATTCATGAAAGTAAGAGGCATAATTTCAATTTTCTTTGTCTGCAGCAAAGGCATTGATTCTAGAAGCACGGATTGAACCAAAAAAACCAAGTAATTGAAGGACATTTCACGGTGTCTAAATATTTATTATAGTTCTATGGGACAATGTTTTCTCACGAAGGAAAAAGGGATTATGTTGAGAAATTAATGATTGTAAAAAAAAAACATAAGTTAAAAACATTTATGCATAGAGGATAGTAGATACAATCAATGTTTTTGGATTCTCGTTTACTGGAAACCATGCAAAGAAGGTCCAAGTGAAACTAACATTTGTGTAACTCTAAAGGGAAACCCAGGAAAGAAAAGATGTGTAGGGGACTATAGAGGTAATACTATAGTTATATTTGTGGAGATTCTTGGCAAAGGTACAATCAACAAAGCAGAAATGAAGGCCTGGATAAAACCCTATCTCAAACTTAGGATAATGAATATTGAGGTTGAAGGAGACTAAAATTATTATCAATTTGATGTAGGGTTATTTTGTAGCTTCATATTGGAATTTATATCCCAAAACATGGTGGTTGATTGGTTAGCCAAATATGCCACCTATTGAAGAGAAGATTAATTGGAAAGACAAGCTAACATTAGTCACCAAGGATAATTTTAAATTGTTTCCAAATGGTCAATGGGTTCTTGATTCAATGGTAAAACAGAAGTGTTTCATAGCCACACCAAGGTTCAAATTCCCCAAAGACAATTTCACCCCTCATGAGCCATCTCTCACATGTGGAAGAAGGCCATCTCATATCGCTTGCATAATCAGTCCATTCCTTGTAGATGGGCCCGAATGCATGTTTTGAGCAACTATGGTGGAAGAAATACCCCCTAGTGATGGAAATGAGACAAGGTGGTTGTACACATGGAAAACCAACTATAGTTCATTGTAATATTCTTGAATGGGGAAGGAAACACTTTCCATAGTTGTAATTCAGAAGCATAATAAAAAAAATTCAAATGATGGATGTTGCCTGCTTTGGTAAATTTTGACGATGTCAATTAGAAACATTGGAAAAGGGTCTTCACATATTTAGTCAAATATTGAATATCGAGAAGGGCACCACCAACCCAAAATGCATGAAAAACAATTGCTTTATATCTGGAAAGATAACAGCCAACAATTCTTCTATGTCAGGAAAGATGGAAGGCTCATCTTCTCTGGAGATTATTCTCTTTACAATTTATATTCCTTCTAAATTCCCTCCCTCTAATTTTCTAGATCATCTCCCTAAATTCTAATTCATTGAGGATGGAAAAACATCAGACTGCAGCACAAATGAGAGTATGTCAACATACTAGAATAGTGACAGGCCTAAAAACTAGCAAAAAGTACTTCCTAACCTTGGAAAAATAACACGCCAAAAGAATCAATGGTACACCTACTTCCATCATGTAGGAGGCTCAAAGCTCATATGAAGACATCATGAAGCTAAGAGAGAAAAGTATCAAAGAGATGGGATAGTCCTTATGAGGCTCAAGCCAAAAGCACTCAAGATAAATAAACTATAGGCCTTCTTGGGGAGATGTTTTTATTCATTATGAACAAACACAACCCATTAAACACAAGGCCAGTTTGAGGAGTATCATACATATTTAGATATCATCGATAAGCATGTTGCAAAGAATATGGATTCAAGTTGCACATTCTTTAGACAAGCATAAGTCACTAATCATAAGAAATGAAGCTAAGGTTTGGCCAAAAATTCCAGTTATTAATCATATCACTGCTCAAACACTTCAATATTGTAGACGTTGGTGTTGATGAGAGAAACCTCGTGCCAACAGATCATCCAGGAAAGTAGTAGGTAACATAGTATAACAAGGCCATTACCTATACACCAAAGAAACGGTATTTGGATATGGAGCACCATTGACACATGAATCGTAGCTTCCATGCTTCTAGTGAATCCCACAGTGAATGGATGTCTCTCTTTGTAAAGTTGTAAGCCATGTGGAAAAACCTTTTAAATAAAAAATTGAGGCTCTACTAAATATGCAGCTAGAAGTAAAGCATGTTGAAAATACCCGAGGCATCAACATTTTGACTTGGAGAAACATGGTGAAAGAAACAAAAAAGGACGAAGAAGACCATGGCCAAAAGAAAGCTGAAGTACATAATATATTTTCCTGAAGACATGGTGCTGACAGCTGACAGAAAATTTCCTGGAAAATCTTACACTCCTTTTGACACTCCCCAAGGGAATAAAATAGAAACCATTAGTGAAATGGAAAACTGCCAGTAGAATTATACATATATATAGATATATATATTCCAAGTAGGAAGATCTTCATTACCCTCACGAATCTTATCTCCAGCAATGATGTAACAAGTTTGTCACATCCCTGCTTTGATAGAATGTTCGTTGTTTGATTTATCTCCCTCATCACATGATGGAATGCTATCTCATGGAAGGAAGTTTTCATTTTGATTGCTCTATTCGTTGTTCTACAAAGGTTCAAATTCATATCTACTAAATATCCATCCAACCAAGAGAATATTAGTTTTGAATCACCCACAATCTATAGATTCCTAACTCACCTATCCAATGCCAGGGAAACTAAAATAGTGATCACCTAAATCTCTGCTTCATTATTAGTCTTAACCCCCAATCCACATTCAAAATGTATCCAACTAGAACTTGACAGTTCCAACATACCTCATGTTCCACTAATACTGGAATTTCCTTCCGAGGCCCCATCAAAGAACCCATAAGGCTTTGACTTTCCAATTTCCAAATCTTACACTACCATTTGATTTCTCTTTTTTGTCTATTTGATTTCTCTTTTTACACTACTAAATTCAAGCTCTGGTTTGATTTTAAAGTTTATACTAGACTTGGTTTTGTTGGAGCCTTATTTGATCTCTTATATGTGTTGGACGTATTCTAGAAATAATTACTATGGAGGTTGCAACCTGATCTTGAATATTCTGTATGTTTGCATTCAAGTGGTATATAGTCACAATAATATTTATATCCCATTTTCCCCCTTGATGTGTTGGAGGACAAATGGCTGACATGAGAAATTAGTGTTGGAAATAGGAGTACATAATGGAAAAGTAGATGTCCATGTTGGTTCAGAACGGAATTTACCTCTCAATGACTATTCACAAGGAACATAGCATGTTGGGAATCTATTTTGCACCAGTTTAGGCACACTTCTATTGAATCTCCTTAGTTATTCACCTATATTACATGCAAAAGAAGTTGTTTCTAGACTTTCCATTAGCTTGTAGCTCTTCTCAGGAGATTATGATATATTTTCTTTTTCAATGGAATGTTGACACAAAGCATTGAGTCTTGGGTATGGAAAATATGATTGGTCTTATTTGCAGGTGGTGTGATGATCCATGTGTGTCATTTTTGGATTGTTTGAGGAATAAACATTAGTGTGGATTCTGAGGTGCTTAGAGTTTCTTTGTCAAGTCTTCCATGCTTATACTGGCCATTTCCTGCTTCATTTTCACCCCAAATAATAAAATTACACCCCATTTTTCCTAGTTTGGGTGTGTGGTAGGATGTTCCTATCTTAAGCTTAATACCGTTTGAACAAGATTTCTCTAACACTGTTTTTTTTTCTCTCTATTGTATCTAGACTTGATAGTTGAATGCTTACACACTATCAAAGTTGATCATGTATTTGTTTTCCTAATTAATAAACCATAAGCTCTAATTTGTGAACTTCCAACATATTCCCTGTGAATCAGATCAAGTGAAGAAGACTGTACTAACTACCAACCCCACTTTTTTATGTTTTAATTGATTAGTTTTAGATGGTTAGTACTGGTGGAAATAGTCATCATGTTTACAAGGGATAGAATACTTATGTTGCGACAAAGATTTCATATTACAACAAACAGCGTCACTTTATATTTTGTGCATCCTTTCAACTTTAGAAATATTATTGAATACAACCATGCTTTCTACGAAATTGAATTCTAGAAGCCCATGTTAACATTTTGTAACTAAGTCTCACCAGTTATACAATTTTAAATCATGCAGAGTTCATTAGCACCATCTGTTGTATTAGGAAAATAAATATTCTAACCACATTTTGGTACAAGTCAATGTAAACCATTGTATATATGCAACAATGTGGACTAGGATATGTGGCATAAAAAACTAATTCAGAATCGTAACCAGCAGAGTATTATCATTTAAGCGACTTTTTTTATTGAAACCAATAGTAGTAGACAATTTTATCAGCTAGCAAGTGTAAGTATTAACAACCAGCATGTATCATCACATAGGAATTATTATCATCATTTAGATTAACTATAAATACTATTGTATATCCGAACATGAATTACCAGTTGAGTTAACCAGCCTTTTAAGGATTTATACAAGTCTGCCTTATCCTAAAAATAATGCTTTTGGGAGGTAGAATTTAATGACATTATTTAGATTTCCCCATAACCCAAATTTGACCCTAACTTGGTTGATTTTGCAGGTCTATTTGACAGGTTTTAGGGTTGGAAACGATATTAACAATGATTAGTAAGGAAAGAAGCCGTAAAGTTCCTACTAAACAATTAAATGGGTTCGTTGTAAGGCAGAAAGGAACCTTTTATCAAGGCCAAATTATCCCAACCCCTGAAACATGTCAAATATGAAACCCTAACTCAGACTTTTGACTAGTTTTTTTAGGTTGATTCTCAAGTTCATGGTTGTAGACAAGAATACAGGTGACACCCTGGAGGATCTAGGGCTAAATAGGTAGGCCAAAATTTCAGGGTGGCTTGGAATTTGAAAATTGTTGTTATTTTGGGATTATTGAATTTTATAAATTTCTAAGGTTTTCTAGTTTAATAAAACGAAGATCTAATCTAACACCACACTAACCATGCAAATGCATCTATTTACACATGAAATACTAAAATTTGATCAAAATGAAAAATATTAGGGTTTTTATGAAATTTACTTCAAACCGAAGGCCATGAGGGATGGTGATCATCCTCCCTCCTGGAATATTTCCCTAAGGATCACCAATTAGGACTTCCAACAACAACCTCCATGGTTTGTTGGAGGATCCTAATTAGGGAAAAATTCAGAGATCTAAGTACAAACAAGAGAAAACTCCTTCAATAGGATGTTTTATACCATTTAAAAGTTGACAAAAGCTAGTAAGAATCCCTAATTCAGGGAAAACACAACATTACAACCACCATTCAATCCACAGAAGCATAATTTCACCAAACTTTACCAATGGAGCAACCTAGAAAACCCTAGATCCTCCTTGTGATTGTGTTCTTCCAACAATGCTAGCATCAATCCTTCATGTGCATGAAACCCTAGAATCCATCCATCATTTCACCATAAAGCCAAAGAAGAAATAGTAATATATTTGATAAGTTTCCCCTGTGAATCCAGAGGCAAGCCTATATTAGAGCATCTTCTTTGAATGAAATACTTTGCTAGATCCATTGATTTGTAGATAATGGTGCTTCCACATGATTCAGTATTGTAATTACAAGAGGAAATTCACAAACATTTATAGATTCTCAGCTAGTCATTGAAGGACAAGCAAGCATACATTTACAAGAATCCCAACAACTATTTAAAGGATGAAAGAAAATCACCTGTCCCTTCTATTAAGCAATCATATAGCTAAATTATGTTGCATATAACTTGATTTTAGTTGTGTTACCCAATCCATCACCCCAGTGTGTAGGATCTGCTAACAATTGCAACAGGTTGATCTACCTTAGCTACGAAACTAAGCATATGTGTTGTTCCAGTGGAAGGACTGTTAATGTTCAAAGGTGTTACTGAATTTGTAATACTTCTAGTTTATGAAACTCTACTTGCAATGGGGCCCAAAAGAAGATATTTTTATCTATGTTGGCCAAATGACATTGGAGGCTGGACCTATTCATTCTGCAAACCAAGCCGACTTGAATTGATTCTAGTCACTAAGGTAGAAAGAGTTTACAAACCTGGTCATTTCTCCCTTTGTTGCCTAGCTATTGCAGAGGATGCCATGTTATATTAAGTGTCCAAGAGAAGCAGTAGATATAGCTATAGATGTGATAGGTTGTGATAGTTCCCCTTATTTTAACAAAGGTTTTGACTGCAAAGCACCTCTAACCTATGCTTTTTGGAATTCCCTGACACTTTTTACCAATTTTATATTTTGGAAAATGTCATTCCTTTTTTTACCCTTCTGACCTAGTTGGCCTTTTCTTCCTTAAGGTTCATGACCAAATAAAAACCTTGAGGTTCTGGGCATGTTTTAGGCCATTATGGGCATGCGTTGGCATTTTCTGCCCTTCAATCAACATTTTGGGAATTCTTTGACCTTAATCTGTCATTCAATCAGCATTCTGGGCATTGTTTTAGCTTCAAAGTCTAAACTGCCCTTATTCACCATGATGGGAAGATTCAGGTGGATAAACAAAATCAATAATAGATTTGGGAAATTTTGAACTAATTTTGAGCAAGTATGAGGCAATTTTCTTAAGTCTGGGTACAAACAACCCTATTTGATAGTAAAAAAGGGATGGAACAACCCTAATTCAGCATGTCGGGATGAAACAACCCTAATTCATCATGTCGGGATGAAACAACCCTAATTCATGCAATAAGGGATGAGATCCTAAAAGCACATAATCCAATAAGGGAGGTATTCAACATAATTCCAAAAATTTGTTGCAATATTCCAAGGAAGAATCATTTCTAGCTTTTGATGAACATTATGAATGCCTATTTGATCGATTCCCAAGCATCATACATATCAAATTGAGGTCACAGCTTGCCTAAACTCACACTTCTCCCTTTATAGATTCTCTTGAAAATCCATATAACCTTTTCATACCATTTTCTATGTTTCCAAACATTTCTAGAACTAGTACGCACCAGTCCAGATGTTTCCTCCAACAGAGGACTATATTCAAGATCTCTCAAGTGTAACTGATTTGGATATCCATAAACCCATTCTTGTATTATATTCAATCTTTCTCAACTGTACTCAAGCACTCTAAAGAGTGTTTGAGTTCAGTATTGTTGTAAAGGAAAGTTTCCTATGGCTAGGGTTTAAGAGGCCATCAATGTACTGGGGTTGAAAGAGAGATGCAAATAGTTCTGCAAGTATATATAAGCAAGTTTCAGAGATTATAATGGTTCATACCTTAGCCAAACGAAGGTTGATCCAAGCATCCCTTCAATCCTATTCTTGCTCCTCTTGCTCCAAGAGACCCGCAAAATGAATTATACTATAATATCCCCGGTTTTGACCCCGGTTGCATTAAAAGATACATGATGTATATGTTGTAATTAATCGTGGTGTGGAGCTAAAGGCAAAAGCCCCACCATCGATTTGGTTGTGTTATGTTTCGGCAATTAGGATAGTTGCCGATGGTATATCATGCTATCCGGCACATGATAGTTTTGCATCATGTAAATATGCACATTAATTAAAATAAACCTACAGCCAGCTACGACGGTGCAACATTAAATGAAAAGGGCATAATTTCCTAAGGTTAAGGGGGGGTTTGATAAACCTGGATTCCGTGGGAAAAGCCATGTGTCACCACTCTTTTTTCTCACCTTCCCTTGTCTCATCCAACCACCACCTTAATTATTTTGTTGTTAGTTGGGGCATCTATTTGCTGGTAGGAAAACCACTACGCTCACTCCCGCACTCTCTCCACAATGCGCCTTTTGGGTTGCGGATGGTCTGTCCACTATCCCGATCATGAGTTGTTCTTTTTCCCCTTGCAGAGCAGAGTTAAAAGGGATTACAATCCATTGTGTGGGGGTTCGTTCTCCTCTTCCTCATTGATTGTTGGCCTGAGGATCGGTTCTTCCTCTTGTTCGTGCAGAAATTCTGTGTTTTGACTCCACCATTGTCGGACTGTGAAATGTTGCCGTGGTTTTTCACTATGGGATGTTTTCTGTGGTTTCCTTGGTGATATGTCTTCCTCCTGTCTATGTTGAGGATCGGTTTCTTGCCTACGTTCTTGTTGCAGTTGTCCAAATATTTCATTATTGATTGTGGACTATGGTTTTCTTTTGTGGTTCGTTGGCTGTTGTTTCCCACATTTGTTGGCTGAGTTGCCTTTGTGATTTGGGCTACTGTAGATCATTGTGGAATCGTTTTGGCCACGATAGGGCCAAGAACGATTCAGGAGTTTGTTTTCCCCTGTCAAAGCTGTAATTGTTGGTTTTGCTGCATGCATGCAGTGGTTGGTCTTCAAACTGTGTGGAGTGAGATTGAAGGTTGGGTATGCTTGAGAAACCTAGGTTTGGGGAGCCACACATATAGAGTTAGATGGCTGGATTTCTTCTCCACAGCCCCGGAAGAGCACTGGAAAGGGAAGTCAGGGACTAAGGGACTGTGAAGCAGAGAAGGGATTGATTCTTGGTGTCGAGTGTGTGTGGGTGTCTTAGATGTTAGGCTAGCTTTGGTGTAGGCATCCTTAGCTCTTCCATGAGCTCACCAGCTTAGCATTTAGCTTCTCCCAACTCCTTGATGCCCTGACAAACCCAACTATCTTGGCTTGGCTGATCTGTTGTGTTGTGTATCCTTGGCTATGTGTAAGCTTGCTTGTCCTTATTCCTTGGGGAATCATGCCTAGCTCAGGGGTGGCAGCACTACTGAGAGATTAAGGAGCATGCTGGCCTATGGTTGGGTGGAACGTTGCAGCAACGTAGCTGGTTGCGAGACGAGCTCTTTATAAGATAAGTATTATTGACCATTTCTCCTCTGCAATTATATTTGTTGCCTAATGAATGATGATGAACATGTTGAATGCTAGAATGAATGTATGTTTGCTTCCATTGTATGATGAATAATTATGTATCTGTGCATGTTTTATGTTCAAGCATTTAAATTTTTAGGTATGTTAAACTTCATAGGGCTTTTAGCTCGCATGTTAATGTTATGGTAGCATCCTTTTCACCGGTCGGAGGGTCAGGGACGTTACAGTGTGGTATTAGAGATCTGGTTGCAGCATGGGCCTGAATGGGCAATGAAGATGCAGTGACAGAGCTTATGTTGCAGCATTTGGGCCTCAGAGGGCCATGAGAAACAGTTAGCAGAGGTAGGTTGTCTACCGCCTAGAAGAAACCAGGAGAAAATGGGTTAAGGACAGGAAAATTCACAAAAAATTTTTAAGTATCAAAATTGTTGGCTCATCAAAAAATTTAGTGCAAAGTTCTTCCCATGTAGAAGAAAAGATATTCTAAAGGTCACCTAACATATGATAATCGGAAGAAGATTGCGGAAGGAATTGCGTCATCACCCGTTGGCCCATCGGAGGACTAAGTGCGAAGGTCCTCCGATACTGCGGAAGTGTTAGCTTGGAGATCACCCGCAATGGAGAGAAATTTTGAAAATTTGACGAAGTAATGGAATCATCAGCGATCGACGATGATTAGTTGATCGCATCGCCGATGACTAGATGATCAAGTCATCGATGCGGTGAAAATTTTGGTGACTACATCGAAAGAGGTTAGATGATCTTGCGCCGTTGTTGCAGATGGCTAGATAACTATCCTTCCGACGGATGGAGCCCCAACCCCCGATGCTGTAGAAGAAAGTCGTTCCAACAACCGACGTAGCAAAAGATTTTCGAAATTTTTTCTAAGGAACGAAATCATCGGTGATCGGAGAGAATAGTTGTTGACATCGCCGATGAATAGTTGAAGGAAGAGCCGATGCAAGAAGAACATTAAAATTTTTTCTAAGTGTTTGTCGGCCATCGGAAAATGTTAGTTGTACGAGTCGTCGATGAACATCGGAAGGAATTAGTGGTTTGAGCGCCGCCGTTGTGGAATTCTAGAGCACTAATCTTCCACCGGATAAGGTTTCGACTGCTGATGCCGATTAAGTTGTGCTTTAGATCGCTGATCGAAAGTTATTAGTGGATCGGATCACCGATCGAAAAAAGGTTCAACGTGGATGAACCGCCATTGCGACCGCCTAAGGGACTACTTGTCCGATGAAATAAAGGATAAGATCACCGACGTATCAAAGATGTATTGCCATCTGGTTGCTGCAACGACGGGGAATGTAGTAACTTGGATCATCAATACCTAGTTGATGGCATAGCCGCAATGTCAGAAAATAGATAGTGAAGGTGCCTAAATGACGGCAAAGAATAGAAGACAGTTGAGCCAATGAAGAAGCAGAAAGATGGTTAAGGAAGAAATTTTGAAAATTTTTCTAAGTATGAGAATCGTCGGACGTTGGTGAAACTTAGTGGATGTGGGAGCCACAGTTTCGGTGGAGATCAGCTGAAGGCCGCCGAAACATTGGCCTAAGTTAGTCTAATGAAGCTCCAATAAGACCATTGACAATCAGCGATGATTAGTTGACCGGTCGCTGATGACTAGCTGAGGGAGTAGCCGCGGTGTCAGCGGGAAATAGTTGATGAAACAGCTGACGAAGTGTCGCAGGAAGGAGAAAAAGAAAAATTTTGCCAAGAATTTTTCTAAGTGTTGAGGATATCGACGATCGGCGCATGTTAGTGGATGAGTCCGCCGATGAGTCGGGAGAAATTAGTGATCTAGAGTGCCGATCGGTAGAAGATAGTTGAACGAGCGTCTGCTGTTGCGGAAGTCTAGAGGACTAACCTTCCGATAGGTAGAAGTCCCGACTGCCGATGCCGCAGTGACTAGAGGTTCCGACCGCTGATAGGCTTGTGGCCACGGAAGACATAGAAGGTTTGTTGGCCGTCGTTGCTGAAGTCTAGACAAGTAGCCACTCGATGCATAGAGAATCCGATCGCCGATGCAGCGGTTAGTCAATTTTCTTGCCGATGAAGTTTGGAATAGTAGACCACTACAGGCTGACACCGCGAAAGGAAATAGACAAACAAACCGATGATTCAGTGGAGAAAATTAGACATTATAGCCATCGAAACACCGGAAGGTTAGTGAAGAAAGGACTCGATGAATAGTCCTTGACACCGCTGATGCATATCAGAAGCTTAGACGTTTTGATTGCTAAAACGCCGAAAAGATAGTGGGAAAGAGACCCGATGAACAGTCCGAAAGTCTAGAGGACTGAAGGTCCGATATAGTGGAATGTTAGGTGTTTCGATCATCGAAGTGTCAGAAAAATTGTTGGGAAAGGGTCCGATTGGGCCAAAGGAAATTTTGGGTTTTTCAAAGTGGATTTTTTCTCTGCAAATTCCAGCTAGTGTTCCAGTGGGTTTTGCAGTGAATTCTCATTGGATTTTTCAGCAGTTTCAGGACTGAAAAGGAAGAAAACCCTAGGTGGCTGAAGTTCGCGTTTCAGACCAAAATTCAATGGTGTGTTTTTCCATCATTTTTGAAATGGTGTGGTTTTCACACCCAAGGTCAGAATGAAGCATGTGGATAGACATTGTAAAGCTTATCCAACAGGGAACAAGGGAGAGTCACCAAAATCTGAATGCAGAGCAGCAAAGTGCTAGTGATTGCTTGAAAGATAAATGTGCTACTGTCAATATGAACAACCAAGGAATTGCACTCCTAGAGGTAGCAAGACCATGAAGTCAAACCAGCTGTTGTGTGGAAGAGGAGTTCCATGCAAGGATGAGGGACTTGAAAAGGGAAATTTCCTTAAACCTTGTCTTGCTAATTATGATTACAAGTTTTATACATGAAATGTATGAGGATATGCCTTGCATGCATAGGATATTACATGTTGGTAAGAATAGTGAGAATTATACATTCATAATGAGCCACTAATGATAATTATTGCATTGGTGTTGGCATTAGTGGAAAAAACAACAACAACATGGACATGGCTGAATATGTTGTTGATGCTGATGAATGTTACTAGCAACCCTATGGAGAAAGGGATAAGGCAAGAAGTCCAGAATCAAAAGTTGGTGAGCAAAATTTTGCAATCTCTTGCAAAGGACCAACCAAACTGGTAATGTCAAGGGTGTAAGTAGGACCCATGAAGGTAAGAGTTTAATTATGACAATTGCATGGAGTGGTAAAAGCAAGAGGTCTCATACCATGTGGGTATTTGAATTTTATACTGCATTCATAGAGAAAGGTGTCATGCCTGTATTATGTTGTTATGAGCTTAGTAGCCCAAGGAAAGTAAGCACGAATGATCTTGATTATAGTCATGCATCCTATATGAAATATTCATGATTAGGCCATGCATGGTATGTTTGAATGCATAGTATTCATGAATCAATGGAAGGTAGCATTGAGTGGGTATGCATTAAAAGATTTTATAAATATTTTAGTTATGCATTGAATGGATGCATATAAAAAGTATGAGTAAATGTTGTAGATATGCATACATAAGTATGGGTGCAAATGTTGTGATGCAATGCATGAATGCATAGAGATAGTGCATGAGTTATTATGAATAACTAATGGCTGAAATGATGAATTGATGACAATTCTGGAACCATTTCAAGAGCTGTTATGAATGCAGGATAGTAAGTGCATGAAGAGGGTAGTCATGATCGATTGGCTGCCGAAAATGCTCTATGGAAGGGCAAGGTGGTACAATGATACGCTTGTGGAGTAAGGAGTATCTGAACATTTCATTTTGGCATAAATGATGTGACCTTGCAAATTTTAGTATGATAATGATTGCGTGAAGTAAATGAGTTTTGGTAATATTGATATGATTAACAAATGGAAGTGTTTGAATCTTATAAATTCTAAAAATGCTTTAGTGATTGTTGCAGCAATGAAAAAGTTATATGCATCAAAACTTACTAAGTGTTTGGCTGACTGAGTTTCAGGTTTAGGTAGATTGTTTGGGGCATGGCAAAGTGGGTAAGACCATGACAAAGACCAGAATATACCATGTGAAAGATTTAAACCTCATGAGAAGAATATAATGGTTGTGAACATAGTTTGTATGCTGAAGGAATTGTCAATTTAAAATTGTAAATTTCAGATTTAAGAAATTGCTGACAACTGCTAATCACTATTAGCTTGCATAGAATTGTGTCAGGAGGATGCATTGTAAGTGGGTGTTCATGTTATGCTAGTAATCATAAAATCATAATGGCCATGATGGTGTTGCTTACAAGAGACCCACAAATTGAGGATCACCTCATTGCCAAGCAAATCAATTTTTGTAGTAGACAGAGTTGCAAATTCCTATTGAATTTAATTACTAATGTCATTGCTTGGTATGGAACAACCAGTTTGGATTGTGTTATGAGATAATGATTGACTGTTTGTCTACTTGATGAATGTGTCAGGGGTACACATTGTAGGAATACCATGTGTGATGGCCTGAAGGAGCCAGACTTTATGGGGAAGTTCTCCCCTATCTTGGAAATGGGTTTCGGGTGAAACTCCATTGGACATTTTGGAAATGTCTCATCTGCACTACATGTTTGGTAAGCAACATGAGTGAGATGGTATAGACCAGCTTAGATCCAAATCCTAGGTTCTATCAAGCTTTGAGAGGGATCAATCTCTCGAGGTGCAAACCTCTTTTTAAGTATTATAGCCATTGATTCGATTCAAACCAAAAGACACATATTTCTTTAAGGTCCACATATAGTATTTTTATTATTAATATTTAATATTATTTATGGCCAACATATAATATTTAATATGATTTTTTATTTTGTTAGGAATCAACATTACAACATCTCCCCATACATGGTTTTAAAACCATATGCAAGGCCTTCCTAAAACTATGGGTTGTTTAGGAGGCCTTGCACGTGGTCTTAAAACCATTTGCAAGGCCCTCCTAAACCATGTACAATAAAAGCGTGGGTTGTTTAGGAGGCCTTGCACATTGTTTTAAAACCATGTGCAAGGCCTTCCTAAACCATGCACAATAAAACAATGGGTTGTTTAGAAGGCCTTGCACATGGTACCATGTGCAAGGCCAACATTTTTTTGCGAATAATTCAATTTTTTTATTTTTATTTTTTATTTTGTTTGGTAGGAACATTACAACATCTCTCCCATGTTGTGGTTTTTTTCTGACCCACATTTTTTTTTAGGATAATTAAATTTTTACTTTTTTTATTGTTTTGTTAAGTAGGATCATTACAACATCTCCCCCATATTAGGTTGTTTTAGTGGGCCACTTTTCTTTTGGGTGATAATTAAAAGTTTTAGTTTTTATTATTTTGTAAGTAACAAAAGTTACAAGATCTCCCTCTTTTTAGGTTGTTTTTTTAACTGACATTTATTTTGGTTGATAATTAAATTTTTTATTTTTTATTATTTTGTTAGTAATAAAAGTTACTCAAGAAACCTTACAAGATCTCCCTCATATTAGGTTGTTTTTTGGCCGACATTTATTTTAGTGGATAATTAAATTTTTATTTATTATTATTTTGTAACGTTATGTAACGTTACATAATGTTATGTAATGTTACAAGATCTCCCCCACAATGGGCTGTAGAGCGCCTCTCAACGCAATTATGTTGGCAAGACATGTGTGGATATGAAATGTAAAAAGGAGTTGGGATGGCGAACCGAGGGATTGTCAACTCAGAGAAGGGAGCCCCCATTCCTCCTTAATGAAGGAATACTGCCTCGGCAAATGGATAAGTGTTCTCTGACCCTAGCTAAGAATATACATGTCAAATTGTTAAATTCAATATGCAAAGCATGTTTTGATTTTACTTCCATTATGGAAGATTGCTTGAGTATGAATAGAGCCTACATGGTTCACATCGGAAAGGGGTGCACACTTTCCCGATGTCGGGTCATGAAAGGGTTTTTCAATAGTGATTATACCCTAGGAAGTGGACGCACTCTTGGTGTCTCAATACTTGATAGTGAATGATATGAAATGTGATTCCAGTTTTAGAACAATAACACTGATGAGTTTCTTATATTGCGTGTGTTGTCAGGATAAACAGATGCAGTCTGGTGTTGCACACTAAATGGACTATGGCTTGGGCTCATCCTACCTCCTACTGAAGAGCACAGAAAAGGAGACATTCCCAAGGGACTGGAGAGCAGAGAAAGGGGTGGTTTCTTGTCTTGTATGGGGTAGTGGAATTAGAGCTCACTTCTGGAAATGAAACGTGGAAATGGTAATGATAAAGTTTCCTTCCCAGTCGGCATGAAGATGTACTGGAAGGAGATGTTGGGCTATTATATGCCTGGGGATCCATAGTAGATCCTGGACCTAGAAATGGTCGTTTATTGTTGATATAAATGCATGTGTTATTGTTGATGGCCTGATAAACCCAACTATGTTGGCTTGGCTGATTGGTTGTTGATATAAGTGCATTGTTGATATAAGTGTATTATTGATATAAGTGCACGTGATTTGTTGACGGTATGATAAACCCAACTGAAGGTTGGCTGTACTGTGTAATTATTTGATGTTGTGGAAATTGTGGAAACGTTATAGTGTTGGATTGACTACCTGTAGTCTGATAAACCCAATTGTTAGCTGGCTTGGTTGAGTAGCCTGATAAACCCAGCAGTGTATTGGCTTGATTGGCTGCAGCTTAATAAACCCAATTGTATATTGGCTTGGTTGGACAGTCTGATAAACCCAACTATAGGTTGGCTTGACTATGCTTGATATATATAAAATGATGTTGTGAAATAGCATGTGTGCTAACCTAACATCCAAGTCCATAGGCGATCCCAAGGCTTGCAAGGTGAAGAAAGATCCTGTGGAGCAAAGAAGAAACACACAATACAAATAAGTATTGAATTATTTTGCAATTCTTTCTTATGAATATACATGTGTATATGATTTGGTTATGATGTTTTAATCTCTTGTTTAAGAGATAAAAAATGATGAGAATAAACTAAACATGTGAATTTATTCAATGTTTGAATATAGGTATCGCTGGAAGCGAGGACTATGAAAGCATCATAGGGGTGCATGTGGACATGTGACTGTCCTGAAGAGCTTAGAATGAGCAGTGATGAAAAAGGTGCTAGTGAGACTGTGAAGTTCCTAGCAGCCGAGACAAACCATGTGGCGAGGCTCCATGATTGAGAGGTCTGAAATAGACCGAAGACACTAAGTGTCATGACCAAGAGGGATTGCTACAGCATTCACGGTAAAGTGAAAGAGGCTAAGAGCATGAAAACCACAGTGGTGGTGTGGGTTCCAGGATGGAACAAGACAAAGAGGGGAAAAACTCTTGCTGCTCTCTCTTTCCTTTTGATTATATATATATATACTTATGCATTGTGAAAACAAAAGATTGTTGAATGCATGTATGGTTGAAAATAGAATGTGTCTATTTGCTTAAAATAATTATGAATGCTGGAATAATTAATTCCCTGCCCAAGAATGGACATGAATGAGCTCATGTGCCTGTTGGGAAGGCTTGAAAAATATGAAAGTCTCCTTGATGAGACTTGGACTGTCATGCCAATTGGGAAATTAATTGACTGCTTTTTATATTATTCTTGGTCTGACAAAATTTCAGTGATGCATTTCACAGGTGAGAAAAGTGAAATCCAATGATGCACATTGATCATGGCAGCTGACCAAAAGAAAATCTTGGAGAGATACTCAAGATATAGAAAAGTTCCTAGACTTGGGGATGAGCAGAAAGCTGAGAACCAGTAAGAGAAGCTCATGGAAGCCGAGGGGCTTGGTCCTGAAAGTTCAAGTAAATAATTGAACATGGGACAGATCTGCAAAATTTTGAAATTTTGATGTGCAAATGGTATATTCATTCCTATCTATTGGAACACCGAGGACGGTGTTATTCCAAGGGGGAGGGGATTGCAATATCCCCGGTTCTAACCTCAGTTGTATTAAAAGATACATGATGTATATGTTGTAATTAATCCTGGTGTGGAGCTAAAGGAAAAATCCCCACCATCGATCTGATTGTGTTATGTTTCGACAATTGGGATCGTTGCCGATGGTATATTGTGCTATCTGGCACATAATAGTTTTGCATCATGTAAATATGCACATTAATTAAAATAAACCTACAGCCAGCTATGACGGTGCAACGTTAAATGAAAAGGGCATGATTTCCTAAGGTTAGGGGGGGTTTGATAAACCTGGATTCCGTGGGAAAAGCCATGTGTCACCACTCTTTTTGCTCACCTTCCCTTGTCTCATCCAACCACCACCTTAATTGTTCTGTTGTTAGTTGGGGCATCTATTTACTGGCAGGAAAACCACTACGCTCACGCCTACACTCTCTCCACGACGTACCTTTTGGGTTGCGGATGGTCTGTCCACTATCCCGATCATGAGCTGTTTGTTTTCCTCATGCAGAGTGGAGTTAAAAGGGATTACAATCCATTGTGTGGGGGTTCGTTCTCCTCTTCCTCACCGACTGTTGGCCTGAGGATCGGTTCTTCCTCTTGTTCATGCAGAAAGTCTGTGTTTTGACTCCACCATTATCGGACTGTGAAATGTTGCCGTGGTTTTTCACTATGGGATGTTTTCCATGGTTTCCTTGGTGATATGTCTTCCTCCTGTCTATGTTGAGGATTAGTTTCCTGCCTGCGTTCATGTTGTAGTTGTCCAAATATTTCATTATTAATCATGGACTGTGGTTTTCTTTTGTGGTTCGTTAGTTGTTGTTTCCCACATTTGTTGGATGAGTTGCATTTGCAATTTGGGCTGCTTTAGATCGTTGTGGAATCATTTTTGCCACGATAGGGCCAAGAATGATTCAAGGGTTTGTTTTCCCCTGTCAAAGCTGTAATTGTTGGTTTTGCTGCATGCATGTAGTGGTTGGTCTTCGGACTGTGTGGAGTGAGATTGAAGGTTGGGTATGCTTGATAAACCTAGGTTTGGGGAGCCACACAGACATATTTATATGGCTGGCTTTCTTCTCCACAACCCCGAAAGAGCACTGGTAAGGGAAGTCAAGGCTTGAGGGACTGTGAAGTAGAGAAGGGACTGATTCCTGGTGTCGGGTGTGTGTGGGAGTCTTAGAGGTTAGGATAGCTCTGGTGTAGGCATCCTTAGCTCTTCCATGAGCTCACCAGCTTAGGATTTAGCTTCTCCCAGCTCCTTAATGGCCTGACAAACCCAACTGTGTTGGCTTGGATGATATACTGTGTTGTGTATCCTTGGCTATGCATAAGCCTACTTGTCCTTATTCCTTGGGGAATCATGCCCAGCTCGGGGGTGGCAGCATTGCTGAGAGATTAAGAATCACGCTATCCTATGGTTGGGTGGAACATTGCAGCGATGAAGCGGGTTGGGGGATGAGCTCTTTATAAGATAAGTATTCTTGACCATTTCACCTCTGCAATTATATTTGTTGCCTAATGAATGATGATGAACATGTTAAATGCTAGAATAAACGTATGTTTTCTTCCGCTGTATGATGAATAATTATGTAGCTGTGCATGTTTTATTTTCAAGCATTTAAATTTTTAGGTATGTTAAACTTCATAGGGATTTTAGCCCACATGTTAATGTTATGGTAGCGTCCTCTTCGCTGGTCGGAGGGTCGGGGACGTTACATATACCTTCCTCAAACCAATATGACCACATATAAAGAAATGATAATCAAATAAAATGAAATAATAATCTGATTAACATCATCATATGATCATAAACAAAGATTCAATCACACATTGAACAATGATTTGGGAAGAAGAAGGACATCACATCTTTATTAGTCTTGAAAACAAGTACAAATATACCTTCTCTTCAAGTTGGGCACTTCATGAAACCTTGATCTGGTTCTGTTGCTTCTCTTCTCCAAGGAACTCAGCCTCCAAGTTCTACAACACAAGGAGATAGCTTCTAGGGAAAAGGTGTGGACAACGAGAGTCCCAATTCCTTCAGCATAACAATGCAAAGATTCAAATCTCTTCTCATGGACCTCCCTACCTCTATTTATATGCTTTATGAAGAGAAAGGGTCAAAGACAAAGTAGTTACAACTGAAGGAGTCAGTTGCATAACTACCCAAACTACCCGAATTTCAAAAAACATATTTTTTTTACATTTTCAGGAGGAATGCGTGGGTTGCAGAGACAATAGTCGCATATACAGGAGGTATACATGGGTTGTAATGCAAAAAGTTGCGTATGCAGGAGGTATACGTGGGTTTCAATGAAACAATTCACATATTTAGGGCATACGCGGGTATTATATATAGCAACTCGTGTACCATACATGTTTCCTTAAGGAAATCCGTGTATGCATCAAAAAATCTCATTTTAAGGGTATTTCTAGGCATTTTTAGACTTTGGTGTCTTCTAAAAAGTTTTAGCTAACAGAAATATCTTTCCAACTGTGTAGAGATGAGGTCAAACGAAGTTACACAACTCAATATATGGATCCTCCAAGTTAGCTATTTTTTCAGTGACTTTCATGAAGTGTCGACATGCGACGGAATCATGGGAAAGTGGTCATAGGCAGAGATGTGTCATTTTGAGCTATAACAAGTATGCATCAACACACTCCCAAATTTTTATTATATTTGTATTTGTATTCAAGATCTCTTAAATGTTCTCGAGTTGGGTATACATAAACCCAGTCTCTATTGTATTTCGACCAATCTTGAACCTATACTGAGTTGTGTCTCTATAAAAACTCACTCTCCTATTTGTATTTCATCATTCTCAATGGATTCTTGCTCAACCTAAGAGAATATGTTGACATGATGGTGTAATATTCACGTATGATAATTCCTGCCCTCACTTTGTCATCATTAATATTGTGTATTAGTGTTTTTCTATGATTTGGCTTGAAGCTTACCTAGTCACTATGTGGTTAAGACCAACCTATCCATTATGGAAGCCTGCAACCCCTCTTGGGGAGGGTTCCACACACACGACTCCTTTGTAACATATTCTTGAGCAATTTCTCTCCTATACAAGTGACTCCTTTTTTTAGCATATGGGTACCATATCTAGAATTGTGCTCTTTCTCCCAGTGTTATCTATTGCTCAAGGGTTTTCTCTCAATTGTTGAGCTCTATTGTACTTGGGTGATTTTTATCTCAAGGAACACTTGTTGGTTTTATCTATATTACACACAGATACATATTATATGTTGATGTAGTGCTGGTTTATCTTCTCTTTGCGCAGATCATAGCTTTTGTTGGCTGGTTCCTTTAAATCCTTTCTCTTTTAGATCTCAACAAATACTAGCATGCAGAATCATCTTTCTCAAATAACAAGTAGAACATCAATACAAATGTATTGTGATATAATAGCTATAAGCAGACAATGTTCATGAAACCTCATAACTACTAGTGATTATTATTGAAACTTAAAGTATATATTTCTCTAGCATTATTGAGCATATGACATTGAACTATGACATAAGGATGATTTATTGAGGTATGCACCATCTCCTACTTGTTATGGGATATATTTTGATGAAATCCTAAGATATAGTTAGTAATAAATGCACCACATCCATCTTGTATGAAGTGAGCAGAGATGCCATAAAATGCATGCTAGTTCTCGTGACTGTAATTAACCATTTAAGTTGATTTTGAATTATTGTGCTAACATTTGCAATAGTTACGGCATAACCACATGACAAATATTGCACTACTTCTTTTGATAAATTTTAACTAAGTGACAATGTTTGTCACAACCAACCCAAACACTAAATTGGTGTATGAAACCCCCTTGTTTGTGGGAGAAGGGACCCACTCCGCACAACAATTTGACTGCTAAAGTCTATGGAGGGGTACATACCCTACCCCCTTAGGTTTTGTGAACTCCTAGAAGGGGATTTTGTTCATCGTATCACCCATTAAGAACTAAATCACCCTAATCTAGAATTCTAGTATTCATTTTTCTTATCCTCATTTTGGTATGGGTGTACCTTACAATGGTATGGTTATTTAGAGATGTTTTGGGCCTTTTTGCAGCCTTAAAAGAGAAGTTATGGGGACCAAAGGTAGTGAAGGAACCCTAAAAACATAATGTGCTAATGTTGGGGATGAATAACAACTATCATGAAAGAGGGATGACCTAGGCATAAAAGGAGACTTGTAGCAGCAACTTCCTATTATGAGCAGTCCTTTGAGCACAAACAACCCTAAAATCAGGTCTGGGCATAAATAACCCTCAAACAGCCTGAAAACAACAATAAACTTATATTTCTCGGAATTTTGGGGCTTGGGCACTTCTTATATGAATTTGGGTTTTATTTTCAAATGAGCAGTAGTTTTGGGCACCTCTCAGTCCTCGTACAAACTCCAATATCAAATTAGGGTGGCATTTTGAGTCATAGGCATAGTAAAAACACATTTTCTAGCACTTTTGAGCATTTATTGGAAATTTTGGGCATGTTGATCCTCTTAAAAAAATTAAGGTTGAATCTGGGCATGTCTAAGGGTCAAAACAACCCTAAAACAATGACAGACAACAACAAAACCAAGCTTTGACAAGTTCTGGGTGGTTTTTGAAGCATTTACAACAATCTTAAGGAGATTCTGGGAACGCATTTGACTGGAATAAGCAATAAAATAACAATTTTGAGTCAATTTTCAACCCTAAAGGAAGCACTAGAGGGCCACACCCTTCTTGCAGTCCTAACCTCATGTCTCGAAAAGATTGTTGGACTTTGGAGTAGTATTTCCATGCCCTAGCTAGCCTTGGGATGTCCCACTTTATTATGAAATGATAACACTCTTTTATATGCCATTGATGAGAGGTATTACATGCTTGGAGCTCACTTTATGGAAATAGGCCCTCTTGGAGGTCAAACGGAGTGTTATGTGGACATGGCTTGTAGAAGTTATTTGCATTTAGAGTTGTTTGATTGCCATGTGGACACTCTCACATTGTAACATTTCCGTAACGAAAGTTCTTTCATCACTCTTGAGTTGGATTGTTGGAGTTAAGAGCAAGTTTGTGAGATCATCAAGCCCTCCTTTTCTAGTCTTTGCATCATTTGAGAAGGACATTTCCATTTGAATCTAAGTTTGGTTGCATCGTGGGAACATGTTGGTGGAGTAACCACCTTTTTGAGAGATTAATTGCACATTTTAGCTGGGGCACATACCTTGGAGTATCATTTTTGGTTGCTAAGTAGAAATCCCTTGTTACTTGGAGGTTACTTCATGAGTTAGCATCCACCTTGAGCTTTCTAGATGGGGTCATTCCCTTGGTGAACATCAAGAAAGCACTTAAGAAGATGAGAATCTTGTGTTGAAAGAAATGAAAATATGTGCTTAGCTTTGGAAGTTACTATTCAGCTACTAAGTATTGGAGATATCTTTGGTAAATGTGTTCCATATCAAGCAATATCTTTGGTTGGTTAATTAGAGTGACAAGAAGGTCATCACAAGCAACAATTACAAGGACAATGCTTAAATTTGTTATTTAGAATTGGATTTGATCAAAGGAACAATGATTAAATTTATTTTTTTTACTAAATTTCTTCTAACTAACATTATAGTCTATAGATAATATCTCTATGTAAATCCAAAGCCCAATATTGTAAACACTTGTTGGAAAAATGACACTTGACATATTTGCAATTGCACAGGGAAATCTACATTTAACTTAAGTAGCAACCCGTTTAGCTCCCAATCATGTAGTGGTCTGGATGCACACCATAGGTTAAACAAGAAAACTACAACAATTAAAAAGCAACATAATTTATTTCAGAATAGAGGTTCCAAGACAATATCTTAGCATAGTAAGTGCCAAACATTGAAACGTCTCATTCCACCCAATAATATCATTGCAGACAGTATTGATAACCAATCATAAGAATTCATTATTCTGATTTAATAAGCATGAAGTCATAATGTATCCAACCTGTACAAATGCACATCCATTAAAGTCATGCATAGCTTGCAATGTACGAAGATGTTAGTTAATCATATACAAATAAACATATTAGAAATATAAGGAATTATATAATTTCAATAATTGCATTGTTATTTTGAGTTGCATTTGAATATGGAAACTACATCATGCCCATTGACACCGAGAAGACAAACAAATTCATTATTGTGGACATGTCACATTATCATTTGCAATGCTGAAATGACTAAGGAGAAAGAAAAAATATTCAAATGCTGGGGTAGACCTCCCTTATCCTTAGACTTCAACCTCTTAGCATTAGGTTAGTTTCATGAGACTCAACTAGAACAACATACAGGTTAAAGGAGAGAATGTTGAACTGGAAAAGACCCTAAAATAGATCATCCAACCCTCACAAATAAAAAACATTAGCAACACAACAGTACAACCAACACACAATAAAAAACGACAACAAAGTACTTCAAAAATGTCATTTAAGGTAACATTGTGGTGGATGGAACCTAAGGAGGTCTATTAAGGTCAATGCATGGGTGCAAAACAATAAGGAGGTCTATTAAGGTCAATGCATGGGTGCAAAACAATCATAAGGGGTCACATTGGTCATCAACAAGATGGGCGTCAACAATTAAGGGTTGTATAGCTCAACGCTGTTACAGCTGATTTTACCACACATGGTAGATCACACATTTATGACCTTCCCTATCCCTATACAAACTCTTTGGACCCCATGGACCATTTTTGTACCTTTTATGTTTCCAAGATCATCCCTAAAAACACTCATTATTTGTTGTACGTGACTTTTAAACCATTTCTCACGTATACACGCAGATATAACCCTTTAACCCGTGTACATCGGGATGTGTGCAAAAGGCCAAATATTTTTGGAGTTTTCCTTGATGTGGATCCGAGTCACTTGTCTCTTGGCCTTCCATATGCCTCGATATCGTTCGGATTTGACCTTCAATTACTCTAGTGAAGAACTATATAAGGAACCCTTTGGATACATTGAAGAGGAGGAATTGAAGAGCAAGAAAACTATAGTCCATTGTTGTCGTAGCTTGCTTATACTTGAGTCTGCATCCC
>LPNX011147928.1:369106-389662 GCA_001517045.1 Pseudotsuga menziesii
TCTTCCCAAGCTTTCCTTTGCTTGTGAGCTTGCTATCAAGAGATGGAGGATTGAGGTGGTGGAGGCCCAGGTGGAGGACTCAGTTTCTTCGGTTCGCAGACATGCTGACAGAGGTTGTCATTCATGTAATCTTTGATTTATATTAATAGAAATATCTTTTCCTATCAAATGATGTGCATTTAAATGAATGTTGAATCCATGGATGCTTTCAATTTCTTATACATTATTGATTATATATTCTAGAGTAGGTCTAACACCATTATATAGCATGCTTGCCTTGTTTGTTGTTGTTGAAAGAGCAAATTGTTAACACAAGCGGGATTGGAAAAAGCTCAACGGGGATCTACATCAACCATCCGGAACAAGGTATGTTTCAAGATCCTTTAGTGTTAGATGTTTTATTTTTCTTTCATATTGGGAAGGGATGGATTTCTGTGGTTTCTCTGTCTGTTGTGGTACACCCCAAGCCATAGGAAGTTTTCTGCATAACAGAATTGGCGACTCCATTGGGGATGTTCCTTGTTTTTCTTTGGGTTTTTGGGGCACAATGTGCTTGATATTCTTGACTTGCTCTTTGTTCCCCTTGTTTCTGTGTTGCATTTTATAGTATGTTCATCCATTGACACTCCCCTTTATCGGTTTGACCCTTGGCCTATTTTTTACCATTGTCTTCTCTATATACACAGGTTTTTGGTTGAAAGTCACGTACATACATGGATTTTTGGCCAAAAGTCGCATACATACATGGATTTTTGGCCAAAAGTCACGTATATACGCAGCTGTTCTTTAAACAGTCACGTACATCCTCCCTTTTGGTGAGTTTGATGTTGTGGGAAGTTGTTGGGTGGGTTGTGAGTGTGGTTGGGTCTTCCTTGGTTCTGATGTTATCTGTTGGATGCTTCTTTTGTGACTAGAGACCACCTTTTGATTGATTTTTCTTTGAAATTAGTTTAGTCATTTATCCTTTTTGTTTTTCCATTAGTGCATTACTCTTTTTTGTCTTGGTGTCTTGCTGGACTTGTGTATTATACTTGCTGCAGAGACTAAGAGTTTTAGATGACTTTTATTGCATTTTTCATGCTTTTATATTGAAAAATACAAAGTAGTTGCACTCTTAGTTGCATCTTAGATATGGATTTGAGGATGTACTTGCATTGGATTGCTTGGATGAGAGTTGTGTTTAGGCTTTCATATAGCAAGGATTGCATTGTCATTCGGAAAGGAATATATATTTATTCATCTCATGTAGTGTCATACCCTATTTTTCATTCTACAAGATTGCACTTGGCATTGCTTCTTAGGTGTGCACTTTTATTTCACTGCCGATTCTTCATATGATTAGTTGCACGGCCATTTCCCTTTGAGTAATTACAGCCATTAAAATCAACACATAATTTAAAATGAACTACACATTTTTCTTTTATAGGGTTCACTAACAAGAATAGGTTTTAGGGTCTTGGAATAGTTCATTGTGAGTTAATTCTCCAAGACCACTAAACAAAACAATTAGGTTTATGTCTAGGTGAGAGAGAAATCCTTGATATAATTAGTGTTTCTCAAGATACTCCTCTTACAAGGGAGTTAAGCATGAGGCAGCGCACATGATTGTGATTAGGATGACCCCTGGTCACTTTCTATGAGCACCGAAGATATTTCCAGGATTGTATTTGTATCTAGGGGATCTTTTGAGAGTTTCGAGCTTTGCTGCCCTACCCATACGGTTGATCCTGTCGGGGATTGTCTGCCTAAGCATTGGTTATATTGAGGTGACCTTAGTTTCCTTACCTAGGTATCACAGGGGGTACTTGCAGAGGTTATTCTATGAGTGTCTTGGACAGGTAGAGGTCGAATAGCACAGTTGCTTTATGCATTGAAGCTGGGGGCCACTATATATGGTTACGTACCTCCGATTTTAGTGTATGGGAGTTTCGAGCCTCTCTTAGGCAAGACATACCTATTGCATTCGGGAGCTCACAAATCCTCCCCTTGGTTTGCTTGTATTTTGGCTGTAGATTTTCTTAGGAGTGTGCTATTTGTGCGCTAGTTGGCCTTTGGGATCGCAGTTACTTGAGTATATTTATGCTCTCTTGAGTTTGGGTCCTTTTATTTTTGGCATGCCTGGTATCCTATCACCTGTCCTTGGTCCTAGTACGAACCCTGGTGTCAGACTTGGGGGCATCACAACCCCTTACCATGCTCATAGATTTGGGAGTGGTCACATTCCGCCCTATACTCCATTTGTGGAAGATGTTGACTCCCTTCTCTTGGTCTTTACACCAATGGTCACCCTCACGGGGGTGGTAGTGGATGCATGAACGTTGGGTCTACACCTTACTTTCCTTTTTATGTCCCATCATTCACCGCATTGTTTCCTTTGGGTGCAGTTTTCATGATCATTCCTCCCTATATCCTATAGTTTGGATTCTTTATTGACTATTTTGGGT
The DNA here is from genome assembly GCA_001517045.1 of Pseudotsuga menziesii. Taxonomy (NCBI): domain Eukaryota; kingdom Viridiplantae; phylum Streptophyta; class Pinopsida; order Pinales; family Pinaceae; genus Pseudotsuga; species Pseudotsuga menziesii. The sequence goes on from LPNX011147928.1 coordinate 371,551, forward strand.
TGTTTTGGACTAATATGGTTGTCATATAGGATCTAGTTTTTGTACACTCTCCATTAGAGGAAATTTCAACTCAAAATGGGCCTCCTAAAAAAAACAAAAAAAAATAGTTAAAATAATAAAATAATATTTATTAATTTTGGACTAAGAAAAGAAAAAACAAATTTTTTGTTTGTATTTTCGGCATATCTCCCTGTGTTTCTACTCAAATTTCGATCGAGAGAGCTCGTTGGATGCATAATTAAATTCCGCATCCAACAATCTCTCCCAATTGAAATTTGAGTAGAAACACGGGGAGATATGTCGAAAATACAAACAAAAAAAGTAGTTTTTTTTATGATACCTATCCCAAAATTTATATTAAAAAAGTGTTTAAGACCTATATGGTATTTCAAATTTAAAGCAATTTCATTGGCTAACACATGATAACATGGAATTTGAGTTAAAGTTAAAAGGTCCATTTTGAGTTGAAATTTCCTCTAATGTCTGAGGTTTCAACTTGTTCGTGCCTATCATAGGTATTATGTCTGAACTGTCATATAGGTTAGGATATCACATGCTCTTGCACTTATGCATTTCCTTATGACCGTTCCATTTTAACCTTAGGTACGAACCTATTCCATGGTGTCACAGAACCTTCATGCTAATTTTAGAAGTGACACTATGCGAATGGTAGAGCTTTCCTATACATGGGTGCCCTAGTTAGATCCTTGTTGCATTTGGTGCCCATGCTGCGTTGCCTCCTTTAGGCTGTGGGAGTCCTTTGTATAGTATCACCATGACTTTGAGCAAGAGCTTCATACTCCTCTTGACCTTTATGCTAGCCTTTTTCCCCGGGAATCCCTTGTATATGTCAAGTTGTAATTGCATTATCATGAGTTTTGCCTCCCTTTTTGAGCCTTATGTCGGCTTTCATGACTCTGATTATCAGCTATATAGCCTGATCTTGCCTCATGTCTAGCCAAGTAGAGTTGTTTTATATATCTTTTGCAGCTTGATTCCCCATTTTTTACTGGGAGGGAACTTTTCCCCGAGTGTCGTTATCCTGCACATGTTTCCTTGCATTGAGCATAGGTATGTTCCATTGCTTGGAACTAGTTTGTTTTCCCTTTGACACTCTTCTCATCCTAGATTTGTAACTATAAATAACTTTTATTCTTTTTCAAGATTTTCAAAATATTTGAAAAAGTCCAAAAAAAAATTTAAAAAAACAAAAATCCGGACAGGAAAAGATGTTATCTTTGGTAGCAGTTGAGTCGTGTCACCTTCTAACAGAGCACTGTATATCACATCTATTGGTTGGGTTAGTAGTTTGACTTTAGGAGCTGTACTCATATCTCTGAGTTTACCTCCACCGACTGGTTAAGCTTCCAGTCCCTATGGAGCCTCTGTCGACGACTCATGCGTCGCAAAGATGTCCCAGTTTTGTATATTGAGTCTATGCTTTCTACATTTAGTCACCATTCACCTTTATGCTCTTGTTTGAAGGAATTTGAATCCTGAGTCGGCCATTCCTTAGTTTCTTGACTTTGCATGTCGGCCATTCCCAGTACCGGTACTGGTTCGAGCACATTATGATCGAGTCCTTCCACATTATACAGCTTTGCTGAGTACCTCATGTTGGATGATGGGGTATGCCTTAATTCCCTCCTTCCAGCGGATTCCATCCCATCGACTTCAAATCATTTATCCTGGGATAGGAGTCTAGAGTCATTTGAGTGCCTTGAGACTTACAGTCATCAGTGGTAGGTTCTCTCGCCATCGACAGTTTTGGGAATACATCAATGTCCCCTAATCGATGGATTCTTCCAAGTGTTCGACCTCAACACACTTATTTGCACTTGTTAGATTGCACTCTAGTACCTTGATTCCCATTTTCATTATCGGTGGGTGATCTCACATCTGTTAATGGTATACATCAATGACCGGTAATCAGACGATGGACTACTATGTTCGACCTCGACCCCTCTATTCACATAGTAGGACATGTACTCGTAGCGGCTTTTGTAGAAGAATTTCCAGATTGGTGGCATTTCTTATATGCTACCTCCTTGATCGTGCCAGCATTCATGAGATTTTAGCTCTCGTGACTTGATTCCAGTGTATGTCAGATGTCTTCAGCCATTATGGAGATCTTGATCCATGGTATATCTTCAGCTTTCATGGAGATATTGGTCCTTTGTATATCTTCATCATGAATATTCTGATCTATTGTATATTGTACGTGGCAAAGAACACACATGTCACAGTTTGTATATCATGCCTATTCATGGCCATTGTACTCTTATGTATCCAGGACTGCTATATGTATTTGCAGTCATGTGTAGAGTTTGATTATTGTATTATACTATTGGATGGCTAGTTCTTCCACCTGTTTCTTCATCACTCCACTTCTGGGATGGATTTATAATGTATTTCGGCCATCGTATCACCCCTCTGACCTCACACATTAGGGGGTATCTATTACAGTTGATTTTACCACACATGGTAGATCACACATTTATGGCCTTCCCTGTCCCTTTGCAGACTCTTTGGACCCCATGGACCATTTTTGTACCTTTTATGTTTCCAAGATCATCCCTAAAAATACTCATTATTTTTTGTGCATGACTTTTAAACCCTTTCTTACGTATATATGCGGATATAACCCTTAAACCCTCGTACATCAGGATGTGTGCAAAAGGTCAAATATTTTTGGAGTTTTCCTTGATGTGGATCCGAGTCACTTGTCTCCTGGCCTTCCATATGCCTCAAGATTGCTCAGAATTAACCTTCCACTACCCCAGTGAAGCACTATATAAGGAACCCTTTGGATACATTGAAGAGGAGGAATTGAAGAGGAAGAAAACTATAGTCCATTGTTTTCGTAGCTTTCTTATACTTGAGTTTGCATCCCTTTGTCCCTTGGAGCACTTGGTGTTCTTCCCAAGCTTTCCTTTGCTTGTGAGCTTGCTATTGAGAGATGGAGGATTGAGGTGGTGGAGGCCCAGGTGGAGGACTCAGTTTCTCCGGTTCGCAGACGTGCCGACAGAGGTTGTCATTCATGTAATATCTAATTTATATTAATAGAAATATATTTTCCTATCCAATGATGTGCATCTAAATAAATATTGAATCCATGGATGCTTTTAATTGCTTATACATTATTGATTATATATGCTAGAGTAGGTCTAACACCATTATATAGCATGCTTGTCTTGTTTGTTGTTGTTGAAAGAGAAAATTGTTAACACAAGTGGGATTGGAAAAATCTCAATGGGGATCTACATCAACCGTCTAGAATAAGGTATGTTTCGAGATCCTTTAGTGTTAGATGTTTTATTTCTCTTTCATATTGGGAAGCAATTGATTTCTGCAGTTTCTTTGTATGTTGTGGTACACCCCAAGCCATAGGAAGTTTTCTTCGTAACAAACACTACCATGCAAGGGTCAATCACGAGTCACCATAGGGATAAACATCACATACAAGTAAACATGCATGTCAATGTATCATAATAAGGCAACACGACATCATACTAGGCTAATGCAAGTCATTGTCAAAGGTAGGTTACCCGAATTTCTCAATCATATGTGGTCATACGTCTCATGTGTCTCATGCAATGCGAGGAATCTCATAATCATTATCCCAGGATAAGGAAGGTCATGCGGTCATCTCATCTTCTCAGGTTAACTCAACAAGGGGTGGCCATCCCCTTGACAATAACCATAGTCCTTGGAAGATGTCACACACATTCAAAATTAATAAGCTATGCAACAAAGTGAATAAACATTTCACATATAAATTTCAAAAAGCACAAACAGAGTTATATTAATTGTTCTAATCAGCACAGTACTATCAAACATAGAGCTACATAAATCATTAAAGTACTGAAAACAAAAGCAGTAATAGAAGTAAACATACTCAGGAAGGGGTGGCCAGTCCTTTTAGGATAACCATAGTCATCTAAAGATGTCACACATATTCAGACATATGATCTGAGAAATAATATATAGATGTGAACCCTCAATTCTAAAATATCACCATGCAACGACTAGATCAATAAACTTGTAAAAAAACTGAAAATAGTTCATGCCTTCACTCAGTCAAATACAAATCTTAAATGTTTACAACTACCATTTTTTATGTTTTGGTATTTTTCTCAGAAATTCGAAGAGGGGGACTTCATCTTCAGTGTCTTGCCCTGTTTTAGTTGTCCTGCCCTCTTTTTCTATTGATTGTGTGGATATGCACCCCCATACCATACTTTTGGTACGTCAATTCGAAGGGGGTGGAGGTGGATGGATAGGGGCATCATCTGCAAAAACCAAGACAATTATATAGATATAAATGCAAAATTATTTGTGAGATACGTATTTCATTATTTTCAATTTCATGCCAATTATCTTTACCTGCTGGCTGAATAACTGAGTCAATTGGAGTGTTCATTGGATTTGTTCCTCTCCCGGTTGAGCATGAGAAGATACATGCTCTGTCATTCATAGAAAATATTAATTAGTAAAAGTCATCAATTATGTATTTAAAATCATATTGAATACATTTGTTCTATAGCATACATACCTAAATGGCTAGGCAGCTCCTCACCATCATGTGGTACCGATTCGGTACTGCTACCCTCACTGCTTTTGTTGGTATTGCCCTCAAAACAAAAAAATACATTCATTTTTCGATGTAAATCATTCATGGATAGATTACACAAGTACATTATAATGATGTCCTTATTGCTTTTATTTACCTCTGCGTGAATCAATGGGGAAACTGGGGTTTGCCCCAAGCTTTTTCGATGTTCCAGCACATGATGAAAACCATACTTGAAGCCGATTCAAGTCTTCATCAGTGGCTTCCTCTTGAAAAGAATTTCCCTGCAATGCATAACACCATGTAAAGTGATTGTGATAAATCAATTAATTGTTCTCTACAGTTATAAAAATCAACTAATTGTTCAATTAATTAATGGCTACAAATAATGATAAAATGATTCTTACAATCCGTTCCCTTAGCTTCTGATATCCACCCTGGCCCAGTTTGTGTTGCCCGTGTTTTTCCAATCTTGCCTTTGTTTCTTTAGATGTGTTAGAGATCCTATGAAATGTTGCAAATACGTTAGATATTACAACTTAATATATTTAAAAGTTTAAAAAAATGAACATTGTTCATTGAAAATATGATGTGCCATACCTTCTTGAACCGATTGGCCTAGTCTTTCCTTATTTTATCAATGCCTTCTCCTTTGCATCCTCAATGAGCGCCTTCCATTCCTTCTTTGGAACCATCGGAGGATGCTCATACTTGTGGTTAATTTACGTATTGTCCCTATAATATGCCCTAGCATATCTCAAATTTAACCTAGTTGCTGCGGTGACACCTCTTTTGTTGAAGGTTTCATGAAACAAGCTGACCATGTGGTTCATCAAATCATCTTTCAATTTTTCAATTTGGACATTCCACCATGTACGAATGGTGGGTTCAAAAATATCCAACACATTTTCATGTAGGTTCTTATAAAACACATTATTTCTTCCAAAAAACATATGATCAATAATTAAAACTAGTTTGAGTTATGTGGCTTTGAATTACATGAAAAAAACACATAATAAATTAAATAATACCTGCAATCTTTGGTATCTTGATTGGAATACAATCATCGCACACCAAGAAGCTAACTGGCAATGATCCCTTTCTAACCACACCTATTGCGCCAGGATGGGAACTATCACATTCGATCCCACTGTCCTCTCTATCATTATGTGGAGTAGTGGTGTTTGAAGGGCCATCTTCACCTCCAACATATGTTGAGGGCATGGCATATAAAGTGCATCATTGTATAGCAGAGAAAAATAGCCTTGTTGGTACGGTAGATTTACGATGTGTTGAACCATCACTACTACCAATACCGCCCTCTGCAACCTGTCCTTGATACACGGTTTTTGGCTCCAAAAAACTCTAAAGAATAAAACTTCAATTGATTAGAACATATCAAACAAAGTGAACTAAAATAACATAAAAGAATGTATGTAGTTCGTAAAAACTTTCAAATATGCCCTTTACCCCGTATTTTTGTATCTTTCTCCTCAATTCATCAATTGGTGCTTGTATTTCTTCAGTAATTGGATCGATTAAAATCAGATCAAGAAGGTCTTCATTGCACTTATTCAAATCCATTTTCATAGTAACCATTGGGTCGATTGAATAACGTATCTCTACGTCATACTTTATGTGGTGTGCTCTATGAATGTCAATAAAAAAATCACATAAAAAATATATAAAGCATATAATAACAAAACAAATACTATAATCATGTTTAGGTACTATTACACTATCATTTACCTGATGCGGTAGCATTGGTGCCTTCCCACGGTCACCCTTCCATAATACAATAAGCAAGACATATTCATATCGATGACAAAAAATTGAACCATGTATAATAAAATTGATTAATATAAAAAAACTTTATTGTTAACTATGAGAGTCAACATTACCTGTCCAGAAGCTGTAGGTGTGCTCATAGTACCGCCCCCCTTCCACAATACAATAAGAATGATATCATATTGAAATAATGAGCTCAATAACAAAAAAAATGTGAAATGTTAACATATGTAATATAATCATGAATTGTGGTTACTATTACATTGATGTTATTACGTACTATTAAACTAACATTTACCTCATGCATCACCATTGGTGACTTTCCGTGACCAGCTTGTGGCATATGGCCGTGATCACCTTGCCACAATATAAGAATTAAGACATATTAAAAATGAAAATTACATATATAACAATGTCTCTTAAACATGATTACTGAAAAGCATGGCATATAATTGACCATGTGTATATTATAAAATGCATGACATAAATCAACTTGGTGCAAGAGAAAAATAACAAGTCATCGATCAAAGGTTGAGTTAAATGTTGTATAAGAAACTTACCCCTATAATAGAAACCCCCACATCTGTTCGATTCAAACCGTAATTAATCAATCAACTCTCCAACTGAAGCTATTGATTTTTTTTCACATACGAATACACGATTTCCTTCATGCCCCTCAAATAGGAAATTGGGTAGCTTATGTGTTGACCCTAGTCATGTGCTATTTATAAAACCTGTGATATTTCCTAAAGATTTTGGCCTTCCATCAATATACACAATTTCTCCTTTGTTTAGACTGTCGTCCAGTAGTTGACAATAATTTTCTGCCACTCTCTATGTCTGCATACTTCACGTATATCGGACCAACAAAAACCAGTCATTTTATTTGTAGCATGGACCGACATACTCCATTAATTCAGTTTCAGTTCCATATGAAACCTTTATGCCATCCATGGAAAATAGCCCTAGTCCATGTAAAGAGGATGGAGTAATGTGATAAGTCCTCCCATTGAGGAAGAAATATGTGTCCACTTGGGGTAGCTCCTTGGGTATCCATCATTTGACAAGATGTCCATACCTCAAGGGAAACTCAATTTCACCTGTGCACTCGTTATCATAACCACATGGTCCTCCTTTAGAAATAAAAAATTTCCATGAGTCTATGGAATTTCCCTCTTACCTTTTCACCTCTAGTTGATCTCGGACTATTAGATATTGTATTAGACGTCTTGCTTTCAACCTCTTCTATTCTATCTTCCTCACTTGAGGAAGACAGATCCGACAAGTACCTATTTGGTGGTACCTACTATCATTAAAATTGGGTATTATTTATTACATACAAACAATGATTTAGGTGATACTAAGACAGATAAATTCTCATGCTTGGTACCAGTTGGTGTTGGAAGGGTAGAATTTCCTGGTGCAAACAATAGGGGTTACCCCTGGTGTAAAGTGTTTATTAGACATGACACTTTTTGGAATATGGAACCCATCTGAATCTTGTCCCAATAGCCATTATGGATTTGACGTTTTATCAGTTGCATTTGGATCCATCATTTAGGGTTTTTGAAATGAAATAGATGAAATGCATCTAATCTAATATGCATGATGATGCATAATGATGAGGATAATGAGGATGAAAAAACTTTAGGCCAAAAATTTATCTTAGAATGGATAATGGCCTCCAAAGGCTCTTCCAATGGCCTAGCTCTTTGACCTCATCAATGTGCAATGAAAGCATCCTAGTAAAAGATGTTTTTAAATCATGAAATGGACAAATCAAACTAGCAGAGCAAGTGATGTGTAAGTGGGATGCATTATTTTCACAAAACCACCAATAATCACCATATGAGAGTACATCAATATCTAATTAATAAGGAAAAGCATCCCATAGCCACCAACATGAAGATCCATCATGAAAAGCTACGTCTCCATAGGCATTAACCCAAATATGTCATGAGAATCAAATGGCCTAAAGTATCAAAATCTTGGGCATCATCAAATTAGGCCATCCCAATTTCTAGCAAGTTTCAAGTCCCTACTGAAACACTGTGATAAAAATCATAAGAAGACGCCCATGCAAAATGGGGGTAATGAATACTGCAAATTAACTCACAAATGAGCAGGATGTATGTACCCTTTTACAATTGTTTGACAAGGATTTCTTAAAGTTTAACCCATGGTGTTTACACCTATATTATTGAAAGGGGTGTATAATGTATCCTTATAATTTAGTGTTTCTTTCTGCTACCCCTCATTGCATGAGGTTTGAACGTGATTTTGATCACAAAGATTGAGCTTGATCAACAATGTTGTAGAAGGGAATCCTAGATGGCCCAAGTCTGAAGTGTCTGAAGGGATAGGAGACTCCAACTTAATGATATATTTTCTGATTGGTGTGGCAACCATCAAACACTAGGAACCCTCCAGCATCCACCAAGAAACCTCCAAGGTAGTAATCAATTTTCAAAAGATCAGATCCATGCACATTAGGAACTGGAGAAACAAGATAGTTGATTGGATATCTAATTGGTTAATCTCCACCAAAATCTCATTGTCTATCCCTATGGATGTCATTATGTCCAAGGAGACATGTGATGCCATATTGGAGTCAATCATCAGGGAGAATGTTACCAATCCAATGGAATACCTTAGCAAAACTGACCCTTAAGTCAATTCCCAAGTCTGTCCCAATGTGTAGAGGGGATCTTCAATCAGTCTGGGTATTTTTTAAGTTGTACTCTTTCTATTCATGTTGACTTTCTCCCATTTTGTGGATGGATATTATATCTCTCAATTGGATATCTATCACCACAATACTCCAAATCCACAACATGATGAGTCTAAGGTTCCTGATCCATAGGAAGCTTAATAAAATTTGTGAAATAAATAACTGGTTCATGGTCTATTCTCCTCACTATTCTCTCCCTCTATTGCATAGAGTATTGGGATATTATCTAATTACGATTGCTTTGGTGTTGCAATAGAGGACAGTGGAAACTCATCATTGTTCTAAGCTCGAGTTTGGTCTCTGTAGAGAAACTAGGAATCCCTCTATTTCTTCAACATTTCGGGCATTTTCTCTTTGTAAATTTCAGTTTCAGTTCATCATTGGAGTCCTATGCAATAAATCTCTAAAGGCAAGTTTACTTGTTTTGTTGGGAAAACTAGCGATGGCGAGCATAGTGGCAGGGTGACTAATATGTTGACCCCTACATGCATAGTTTCTTTTGTGGAATAGTGTGCACAACCTAGGATAAACTTGACATGGTTTTGCAAGAAAAATATAATGTTTTAAAGGACCCCAGTGGTGTTCCTTTACACTTATAAGTTGACCATTCATTTGATCTAGTCCTTAATGTTTCAATACTAAGTGGACCCATGCATTTCATATCCATCTTGGAGAATGATGAAATCCAACAATAAATCTAGATTCTACTACAAAAGGGGAATGTCAAATTGAGCACTTCATCATATGGGAGCACAATTATGCTCATTTAGAAGAAATACGAAATATATTTTGTAATTATTGCACCCTAAAATAATCACTATAAAAACGGTTATCTAAGCGCACACATAAAAGGACTTATAGATTGTATGAAAGGTTCCATTAATTCCAGTAAGTCCTTGTTGACAATTAGGACGTCTATAAAATGACATTCAAATGAAAAGTACAATATTGATATGAGAAACAACCAAATCAAAATCTCAAGCATGTACACTTATTATTTTTTTCTTAAGCCCTTGTCACATATGCTAAAAATTCTAGAAATGCTTGCACCATAGGCCTAGCACCAATGTCTCAAAGAAATATCATGCCAAAGACCAAGTATTTTGCACAATTGGATAAGAGTAGAAAAAACATGTTAAAACCCCATGTCAAGTTAAGGAGCATCTAAAGAGTGCTAGAGCTTGCATCATGCAACCTACATATCTAAGAACACATGAACACAATCAACCATAGTACATCAAGATGGGACAATTACGTGGAAGTGTCCAACACCAATTTTGAAAGAAACCTTGCAAATGTTTCTAAAATACCTTTTCTATCCATGTTATTCTAGTTGAATACCAATGATTATAAGCTCTCAAGAAACTTTCCAAAATTTTCTAATGTTTCTTTTCTACCCATGTGATGATGATAGGTGAATAGAAATCATTATATCATTTGGGAGTACATGTAGACAATGTTGAAGATAGGAGAAAACAAATTTAGACTAGCCTTTGGCGAGAAACACTTCCTTTTTTATTGAATGATATTGAGGAATGAGAATTTGTAATGTAGCAATTTTGTTATGGTTTGCACTAGTTTATGGAAATCTCTTTTTGTTCAATAGTAAAAATTTTCAGCATAGGCTATGAAATGGTACATATTTATACTTATATTTGTTTGTAAATGCTATGCAATAATCCAAATCACTAAAATAAGAATTATTTTAATATAATATTTAGGAAGAAAAATAACCCACTTGGTAGCATGCTCGACTTCAACATTAGGAAAAGAATACATAGTAGATATTCTTATCCATTCTAAGCTAAAGTTTTGTCCTATGGACTATGGACTATGGAATATGGACGATGACTAAGATGATGATGATGATGATGATGACTATGATGATGATGATGATGGCAATGACGATGGTGATGATGGTGGTCATGATGATGAAGGATGGTGGCTGTGATGGTGGCCATGATGATGTTGGCTGTGATGGTGGCCATGATGATGTTGGTCGTGATGATGGTGGTAGTGATGATGGTGGTCATGATGATGGTGTTCATGATGATGGTGGTTGTGATGATGAGGATGTCGATGATGATTATGATGATGATGATGATGATGATGATGATGACAAAGATGATGATGATGAGGATGAGGATGATGAAGATGACGATGGTGGTGGTGGTGGTGGTGGTGAAGATGATGATCATGATGAATATGATGATTATGATGATGATGGATATTGTGATGATGGTGATGACAATGATGATGATAATGATGTTTTAAATATAACTAAATAGTCATAAACATAATACATTATTCAACAAGATGTTCTCACATACCTCCTAGAATCCAACATTTCTAGAATGTCATTCATATTCTTCATCCTCATCATCCTCGTCGTCATCCTATTCATCCTTATGCTCATCATCGACATCATTATCGTCATCATCATCATCATCATCATAATCATCATCATCTTCTTCATCATCTTCATCATCATCATCGTCGTCATTGTCATCCGCATCCTCATCCTCATCCTCATCATCATCATCGTCGTTATGATAAGTATGTATTGCCTTACTGAGATTCTCTTTGTTTCGAGAATAATTTAATATTCTTTACTGAACAAGGCCAAACATGTGAAGGTGGAAGCTCTTATGGCCCCTCCCCCCCCTCACATCACTCTCAATTCCCCATAACCCGATAAAGTCTATGTAAAAAAAAATTGTGTTATAGCATATGACAACATACAGGAAAATGTAAATAACAGTAAGAAACAATTAATTTATATGTACCAATAAAATTCATTAATTATAACGCAATATTAAATCAAAATATATAGAGTAAATATCAGTTACGATCATCATCGTCATCAATGATAAGGATGATGATGATGATGATGAAGATGATGATGATTATGATGATGATGATTATGACGATGATGATGGTGATGATGGTGATGATGGTGATGATGATGATGACGAGGATTATGATGATGATGATGATGATGACGAAGATGATGATGATGAGGATGAGGATGAGGATGATGAATATAATGCTGGTGGTGGTGGTGGTAGTGGTGGTGAAGATGATGATCATGATGAAGATGATGATGATGACAGAGATTGTGATGATGGTGATGATGGTGATGATGATGATGATGATGATGATGATGATGATGATGGTTTAAACATAAATAAATAGTTGTAAACATAATACATTATGCATAAATATGTTCTCACATACCTCCTAGATTCCAACATTGCTACAATGTCATTCACATTATTCTTCATCTAACCAACATTTGTATTGTCAATTGGTTATGAATCGCTATCATTGAAAAGATTATTGATATCAGGATAATTATCAATGTCATGTTTGGTTAGATGTTCATCATCAATATTATCGATGTCAATTTCATTATCGTCTACATCATTTGGATTATCAACTTCTTAATCAGATTCTTCATCTGACACATCTACATCGACAACCAACTGCTCCTGATATGCATCACCTTTTTCTTCAACATTATCTTCTTCCTCTAGTGATTTATGCGTGACAGGTCTTCCTCTTGGATTGTATCTAACAAATTATGACCAACTTGCTTTACCTGGAACCTATGAGTAAAAGACATGCTCACATTGAATTGGAAGAACATAAGGCTCTGTACCTGGTTCAAGTGCCCTTGTATTAACCATGGTAAATCCATTAGCATGCTCAATAATAGTTCTTTCGGGACCACGTTCATTCATTTGTAGCCTGTACCATTTGACATCAAACAAAACTACTTTAAAGGAATTAAAGTCACACTCAAGTATATCTTCCAAATAACCATAGTACCTATTTTCAGATACTTCTCGATGCCTGTCACTTCTAGAGGAAAAATTAGTGACTTGAAAAACTGTAGTTATCCCACAATCAAATGTTTTCCTCTTGTCATCCAACTTTTTGATGCAAAATTTACAACCATTGCACCACGTAGCATTGTGATGTATCAGCTGCATCATGCTTGATTCAGTAAATAAATATATAAGAAGATATAAATGAGAGAAATATTTTGATACAATGTGAAACAACAACAAAAAATGAGCAGGGTAAATATACTTGCCTTTTTTATCTTTTAAACCACATGCTAAATCAATTTCCCTTTACGTAAGTTCTTTGAGATAATCTTCTCAATGACAATGCATTGTTTTAATCATTTTACTAACCCCTTCCCATGATAAGGTATCATAGTATTCTTTACATAGTTCAATCCATTCCTCCATCCAATCAATATTGTTTGCAATGTATAAATGTATTATATCCCACACGCGACCAACTATATGAGAAAATAACAATTAAGAATTGTAAATTAACTATCATTAAAGGAAATTAAGTTTAACTTAAAATGCTGATGGAATAATAAAAATTACATAAATTGGAAAATTAATTGTATAATAAATAAAATGTACACCATTCAATTACCTTTCATTTTCCTCTTTCTACCTTTCCCCAATAGGACCTCCCCTTCAAATTTGTTTATGGAGTCGACATGCCAAATGCGAGGGAGATTGATATTTTTTGCTAAAATTGGAAGATACTGACTAATGTACACCATGGATTGATATAGCATATATCCCTGCACCATAGAACCACAAGGGCGTTCTATTTGTCTAACAAAATCCTTCAATGACTTCAAATTCCTTTCCACCATCGACATTGACCTTGAGTTTACAAGTCCATGCAATTCAATCTCCTCAACTTGGTGTATGAGATAGTGTTATTGCGCATTGAAAAATGTTGAAGGTAAATACTTTTGCACTTCACACACTAGAAGAGGAATTTCTCTCTTCCAATACCTAATATATTCTTTATGTATTTTTTTAGATGAAATCCACCTACAAAAAGATGCAAGAAAATAACAATGATCAACCAGATTGAGGCATATATAATAAAGTTCCAAGTTGTAAAACACAATATGTCAATAAGCAATGCAACCAAAAGAAGGAACATTTTTTATGCATATAAAATTGTTACTCACCTCATGTATTTACCAAGATCATATTTAAATTGTTTTATGTTTTCGTCAAAGCTATCTGGGAGAGCTAGAGCTAGAATGTATTGTACCAAAAATCAAATCATTATCTAATATTTCCAAATAGGAGAGAAAAATTACTAAAAATAATTACTTTATGGAAATCATATACGTAAATAATTAACTTAATGAATATATTCCAGTCATGAGTTTTAACACTGCCAAAATCACCTTTTTTGGTTAAGATATTTTGTATGTTCAATGAAAACCCTGTCGGAAACCTTATTTTCTAAATGACCTCTTTTATAGCATTGCTTTGTTGCTCCGTCAATAACCATGGAAGACTAATACTTTGATTCCCATTTCCAGCATTGGAAATAATTACACTTTGCAATGCGTGATTGGCTTCTGCAATGTCACTACAATTTTTTCCAATTTTATCTTTGTCAAACCTTCCATCTAATGTCCACCATATCATTTATGTTACATTCTTCCCGATATGCATTATATCAAACAAATGAGCTATTGTAGGTGCTTGTAGTACAGAAACCTACTGAATTGTATGGGATAACTCTTTATTCCTCGTGGAAGCCCATTCATTCCTTAAATACATTCATTAAACATAAACGAAAACACATTAACAATAATTCATGACACCCATGGTAGAGAAAATTCAGTAAAAATATAAAAATCATAATATTACGTGAACATATTGTATGTTGCATATACAATTTGCATACCTCGATGGTTTTTGTTATATTCCAACTTCCATAGGTGAGGTGTCATTCTTCGTGGTTTCTTTGCATTCTCTTCTTTACCATTGAATTTTGTTTTTTCGATAGTTCGGTACCTATGGTTCTTAGGGAGGAAGTTCTAGTACGCATCGAACACCTCCTTTGCTAAACTTCTTGAGTGACGAGATTTTATTCTAGGGCAACATACTGGACATGTAAATTTTCCCTTTGTTTCAAGACCTATGAGATATATGTATTAATGTTATAGCATCAAAATATTATTATTTAAAAAAAAATATGCATGTTTTTTACCTTAAAAACATATAATTTTAACTACGTGCAACATAGAATTATATACCACAAAAATGTGTTAACCCGGGAGCGTCATGAATTGTCCATGCAAGAATTCCATCAAACTGAAATTTTTTCTGCCCTATTGGTCTAGAGATGTCATACATACTGATTTCAGCCCATAACTTCAATATCTCATCTATAAGAGGCTCAATATATACATTCATATCTTTAGCTTGGTACTTACCTAATTGATCAATAAACATACAATATTGTTATTTAGTTATCTGTCCAAATATATAAAAGGCGTTCTCATGCAGCAATTAAAAAATAAATTTATGAAATAATATAATTACTTGAATAATCATTTCCAACATTGTGTGCTCTCTCTTAATTGTCATCCAAGGAGGTAGGTTATTGTTTATGACGAAAACAAGCCACACTGAGTAAGTAGAATGAAGCTCACCAAATGGATTGAAACCATCAACTGCCCATGAAAGTCTAACATTATGAGGTTCATCTTTAAAAATTGTCCATTTTCTTTGATTTTCTTGCAGGCATTTGAAGAACACCATCTTCACTTATGTTCTTCTCATGGTAATCCATAAAATGTGCTATACTTTGGCAGCTGAATAGTCATTGGAAACGTCGAATTATGGGAATATAACGAAGAACTTTGCGAGAGACCTCTTTTGTTACTTGATCAATTCGATATCTGCTAATTTCACATTGCGGGAATTTGATTTCTAATGCATACTGTTCATAATATATAATGCGATCATTAGGACATGCATCAATAGATTAATACTCTACTCCAATTTCTTTCATAATCAAGAATGCCTATCGGCTTGTGCATGGTAAATTATTTGATGGTGGTAATAGAAATTCACCCAATAATCTGCAACATTGACAAAAAGTGAAATGTAAAAAATATACGTCATAAATATTTCATATCCCTAATTTACAAATTAATTAACACTAAAAATAGAGGAAAATAATCAACTTTACATACCTTAGGAGCTATGTGAAACAAGTGTTTGATAAACCATTCAAAACCTTCAAGTTCATTGAACAACAATATAGAAGATAGAGTATTGGTTGTTGGGCCTTCATAAAGAGGTTCTTGGGACTTCTTGAGAAGAGGAACATCATGAATATCATGGAGGTTGTCCTCATCCAATGGAGAAAATGTGTCTTGCAGCAATCTATTTATCTTATCTTCACCATTAGTATCAATAACGTCATCTCCGTCCATAGGATCATTAAGAACTCGATATTCAATAGCATGATCTGCATGCTCGTCATCTTGTAAAGTAGTATTTCTACTATTATGTGGAAAATAGCTCTCTGGCGGTCCACATCTTGGGGGAATTATCTTTATATTTACAAACAATGCAATAAAATTAGTGTATAATATACAACACATATATTTCAAATGATAAAAGAAATTGTGAATATATTATCAATGCTATTACAAGAAGTACTGTTATAGCGGATTTCACCACACTAGGTGAATCACACATTGTATGGCCTTCCCCTATCCTGCTGCAGACTCATTAGCCCTTATGGACCACTTTTTGGCTTTTGATGTATCATCGACCATCCCTAAAAACATTAGAAAAGATGATATACGCGGCATTTTCCCCGATAACCGCGTACATACGCGGATATTCCCTCTATAGTCGCGTACATCTGGATGTGTACATAATCCAAAATCCTTTGGAGCGTTCCTTGTCTTGGATCCGACTCACATGACTCCTGGCCTTCCATATGCCTTGAGATCGCACGGATTCGACCTTTCAGTATCACTTTGAAAAGCTATATAAGGAACCATTGAGACATTGAAAGCATAAGAGAGAATTGAGAGTACTGAAACTATAGTCCATTGCTGCCAGAACTATACTTGAGTCTGCATCCCTTTGTCCCTTTGGAGCACTGTTGTGTTCTTCCCAAGCTTGCCCTTTGCTAGTAAGCTTTCTATCGGAGTGATGGAGGATTGAGGTGGTGGAGGCCCAAGTGGGGGATTCAGTTTCTCCAGTTCGCAGACGTGCCGTCAGAGGTTGTCACTTGTAATCTCTGATTCATATTAATAGAAATATCTTTTCCTGTCCAGTAATGTGTATTTGAATGAATGTTGCATCCATTGGAATATGTCAAATGCTTATACATTATTGATTATATATGCTAGAATAGATCTAACACCATGAAATATAGTATGCTTGTATTGTTTACTTGTTGTTGAGGACGTGCTATAACAATTCAAGCTGAAGATTGGAAAGCTCAACGGGGATCTACTTCAACCGTCCGGAATAAGGTACGAGGTTCGATCCTTTGGTGTTAGATGTTTTTTATTTCTGTTGCATATTGGGAAAGATTGATTTCTGGAGTCTAGCTGTCTGTTGTGGTACCCCAAGCCATAGGAATTTCTCTCCGTAACAGAATTGGCGACTCCGCTGGGGAGTTCCTAGTAATTGTCCTTTGGGGGTTGATCTTTTGGCATTCAATGTATTTGAAGTGCTCTCTCTCTCTTGTTTCTGTGTCGGGTATGGGGGCATGTATGCCTGGTAGAGCCTGATTGGTGTGAATTTAGTCTCAGCCTGTCTGTTTACCTTGAATTTGTGCATCTTTTTCTTCTTGTACACGGGTTTGTTACTTACAGTCGCGTATACACGCGGTTTCCCCTGGGATTGCCGCATATACACGTGGGTTCACTACGCACAGTCGCGTATACCCTGGTTTTTTACCTTTTTGGGGAAGATATTGGATTGCTGGGTGAATTCTGTTAGTTGCTGAGTCTCCTTTGGCACTGCCTGAGTCTGTTAATACCTCTGTTTCTGACCAGAAATAGTTTTTTTTAGCCTAAATTTTTTCTTTTAGGAAAGTTCTTATCATGGCATCTTTGATTTTTTGTTTGAGATTAGTGCATTAGAGTCCTTTTGCCTTAGTTCTTTGCTGGAATGCTGTTTATGTGTGCTTGCAGAGTCTGG